>VXAX01004561.1:0-51775 GCA_013399835.1 Leptocoma aspasia | reverse complement strand
TGGGATGCAGCTTCTCAGCTCTCAGCCAGGGCCTGCTCATTCCTGTCTCCTGCTGGAGCGAGTTCACTGTTTGCACAGGACCGGGAGCAGCCAAGTGCTCTTTCTGTCATCAACCACTCGCAAGTTCCCAAACCAGTGTGTTGTCTCATGCTGGCTGTCATGCTTCAGACAAACCACCTGCAAGCATCCCAAAGGAACTAAAATGCTCCTCAGAATTCTCCATTGCCTCCAAAGCTCGGCTGCTGCTGTGCTTTGGTGAGCACACATCGTGCTGCTGGTATTGCCGTGTTGTTTCCCCTTCTCCCCACCCGTCTGTATCCATCTGTTGCAACCCAGCTCCACTAACAAGCTTTGTGGGATAAGGAGTGGTTTGAGCTCAGTGTGAAACAGAGGGAGCACAGCCACAGTTGGGAGTGCTGGCCAGAGCTGCAAGCCCTCTTCTTCCTCCCCTGCCCTTTCCAAGGTGCCCATTGCACCTCTGCTATGAAGGATGCTTTCAGGGGCCTGGGGAGTGTCCTGCCCCCATGCAGGGACACCAGGCCCGTGTCACCTTCACTCTCTCTGCACTCTGTCCCTTTGAGAGGCAGTCCTCTCTTGACACAAACATCCACATCCCCATTTTCCTCAGGGGCACCAGCCCTTTGCAGTGCTGCTGTGCAGGATCAGTCTTTTCTGTGTCCAGTCACCCACCACAGAGTAGCCCTGCAGGGTAGATGCTTCTGCCTCTCTATCTGTGTTTATTCTCCTGAGATGTGCAGGCTCCAATCCCCAGCACAAACCCAGCCATGTCCTGGCTTTGCCACAGCATTCCCACTATTCCCTTCCCAATAAATTCCCAGTGTGAGGAGCATGCCACTGGTGGCATGGCAGCACAGAGCAGTGTTTCCAGGGTTTACTGTGTAGGGCTGCTTGCTCCCCTTTCCCTCCTTCTGGGTCCTCTCCCTGCTCCCAACCATCCCTCCAGCCCAATTGCTCATCCCCACCTATCCATGATGCAAGCAGAGGTGGCTGAGCCAAGCCCGTGAGTCCCTGACGGTGGTGACAGGATTTTACCTGCTCCCAGGGCCACTGCCTATGCTGGCATCATCTCTGGAGCCCCCTGGACTTCTCCAGGAGTCCCTGGGTTAATGTGGCAGAAAACCAACCCAGGGACACATCCAGGTCAGAGCTGACCTGAATAATTTCAGGCAGAGAACCAACGAGCTCAGTGCCAGGGCCGGTGGCAAGGAGCAGGGGAAGGACAGCGTTGGGAGGATGTCCCCGTGTCCGCTGTGCTGTGACACACCGGGGGTGGCTCTGTGGGGGCACAGCTGGTGGCAGAGCCCACCGAGCCCCTTTGGCCGTTGGGATGCTCCTGCACCCGCCACGCTCCAGCACTTCCGGAGAAACCACATCCTGAAAGCAGCATCACCACAGGCAGGAAGGAGCCCGGCTGTGGCAGCTGTGCAGGAAAGGCAGAGTGGGGGTGAATTAGCACAAGAGCAATTGCCTGGGTGCAAAGGAGGGGAGGCTGCAGCTGGAAGCATTCCCTGGTGACATGAGGGGACTGGCCATCACTCCTGTTAGGTCACCCAGCATCAGCCTGGTGAACCGTCCTGCCACAGATCCAGCCTCCCTCTGCTCCTCCAAAACCAGGCAGTTTGTGCAGAGTGACCCCAAAAATCATCAACTGCTCAGCCTTTTCCACACAATCCATCACACACCATGTCCCCAAGCAGTGACAGGCTCACAGCCTCTCTGGGGTTCCCTGGTACCCAGCAGACCCCCCCAAAGCCTGTGGTTACCCCTCACTGCCCTGAGCTCCATGAGGGCTTTCACCTTCTCAGTCTCATCCCAAAGGATCCCAAAGGTTTCACGTTCCTCCTCCTTTGCCGATTCTATTCTAGAGAAGAGTTGGAAGCAGTTAGAGTATTTTGGAACCAGTCTGTCCAGTGAGCATGGACATGGAAAGGGGAATGACAACGGGGCTGTGGGGAGAGGCAGGGAAGATCCAGCGTGGCTGCAGCTCAGTTCTGTAATGAAATGCAGTTTTTGTGACGGGGCTGTCCATGCCTGGCTGGGTCTGGCTGCATGTCTGCTGCAATAACTTTGTAATCTCCTAGCAGATTTCAACCAAATCTGACAGAAGTGTGGGGACAATGACATTCCTCCATGTTTCATGACAAAGGTGTCCTGCGTGGGGAAGGCTGCCCTGTCCCTGCCTCTGTGCCTGTCCCTGTCCTGTCCAGGGCTGGGGCCAGCTCAGCTCACTGTCACCGTGCCAAGGAGGACAGCAAAGGCTCTTCCAAACCACCCTGACTGTGGGAAACCTTTAGCAGATCTCGCAAATGTCAGTGAGAGACAAACTCAAAAAACTGGGTCTGGTTCCTGAAGCCATTGGGCTGCAGGAGGTGCCAGCATTTATGGATCCAGGGTGGCCACTGTGAGAGAACAGTGAGGGTACAAACCCATGGATTCTCAGTCCCTGGGGCTTCCCTGCTCCAGCCCTTGTGCTTTCAGGGCTCACCCAGCCATCCCAGATGTGTTTTGTCCCACTTCCCCTTTTAATTTGGCAGAGAGTGAGAATCCTTCAAGTATTCCTGAAAATGCAAATGATCCTGTATTTTGCTAATTGTCTCCTCATCTACCCTGCTCTTGAGAAGCACCGAGTGCCAAGGTCTGTCATCCCTCTCTGAAACACTTCAGTCTGGGGCTGGTGGAGGGTGAGTGTCTGTATTGTGCACACAGGCAATCTCTGCAGCTCGGGAGCCTCCTCGTTTCTTTTCGAACACAACCCTTGAGTATTCCCTTCATCATTTTTCAAATCCTTTTGTAACTGGCTATTGTTCAGCACAAGAAGCTCTTAGGAGCTGAGACTGAGTTTTATTTAATTACTGAAACGCAGAGTGAGCCGTGGCAAGTGCTACTCATGTTGGGTCCCTGCCCCCCTGGCACTGCCAGACCCCTCAGCTCGGAGAGGACACCCCTGGGAGCAGAACTGCCCTTCCTCAAGGACACCTCCAGGACCTCTAGGATCCAGTCCCCTCTTCAAAATGTCCTTGTACTCCTTGGACAGTTTTCACACTCCCATGAGCCACGTTGTGCTTTCACTGTGGTTTGAGCTTTTGAATCACTTGGATGGTTTTTAAAAAGGATGATAAGAGCTAAAAAGTGGAATTAAATTATGGGTTCCTGGGTGCTGACTGAGCTCAGGAGGAAGGCCAAAGGAGACCCCATTGGATGGGGAGGGGTGAGTGTTTTGGGCTCTGAGACAAACCAGATTCCCTTGCTGACTGGTCACTGTGCTGCTGCAGAGCAACAGAGCAAGATGAAGTGAAGCAAGCACATGCTTCCCTTTACCCCAGGCAAATCTTTGTCCAGCAATTCCAGAATCAGAGCTGATGGTGGGCAAACCCACCAGGGTGGGAGAAATTAAGAAAAAAAAGCAGAAAAATTAAGTTTATTTTATTCCAGACTGACAAATCTATTTTGAAATGAAATCCAGAAGTGTTGCCAATGAGCCTTTGTTTGCTCTGGTACAAAAGTCCCCTGGACGGATTCTGAGAAGGAGGAGAAGGAGGAGGAAAATGAGGAGGAGGAGGAGGAGTGCAGCACTGCTGAGGCCCTTCTCAGCTGCATTCCAAGGGGCTTTCTGAAAAGAATGAAGTGTTGAGCGTTTGCCAAATAAAGGAGGGGGGCAAAGGTTGCTATTTATCCCAGAAAAGTGGCCAACATTATGTCTATTGATGGGAAGGAACCTGAAGAATTGTGGGAAGGAAGAAAGTTACTTCAGCTGCCAATCAAGGGCCCAAATTTCCATGAGCTGCCAATCATAATTAGAAGGAATGTGGCAGTTCAGGAAGGTCACAGCAGCAAGGATCTCCCTGAGTAAACACCAGGTCCCCATTGAACACCCTCCAAAGGCTTCAGTGATAAAAACACCAACAGCTACATCAGCGGCTGTTGTTGTTCCTCTCTCAGAGACACTACAATTTTTCTCTGGTGCCAGGGATCATCCCTGGACCTGAGCAGGTTACTGACACTTGTAGAGACACAGACCTGTGGTGCGGGTGGGCTCCCCAGGCTGCCCTGCTCCCTTTCCCCAGGGGCAGCTCCTCCCAGGAGGATTTTGGGATCCAGACATTTTGAGCTTTGCTTGATAACATGACTTTTCTAGCTGACAGCACAAAAACAGGAATAAAGGGAGCCCAGCATCCTGGGAAAGGCGAGGCTAACACCACTCTGAGAACCAGCTCTCCAGAGGGTCCAAGGCCACTGTGGTGTGGGAGCTGGGCAAGGCAGGGCTGGATGGGGCACAGTTTCATCCCCCCGGGGCGATGCAGTTCCGAAGGACGAACTCTGGAGGGACAGGAAGGTTCCCCCATGTGCCAGCAGCTCGCCCCGGAGCCAGCCCAGCTCCCGTGGCATCTCGCAATCCCGAGGGAAAGGAACCACCTGTACGGCAGCTCTGCTCATGGAAATAGATGGCAGCGCCCTGGCAGCAGCTTTTCAGAAAGAAGACATCTCCCAGCTTGCCAGTAACCTGGAATGTGATGGGAGAAGCACCAGAACTAAGCAGCAAAGTTTCCACCCCCAAAGGGTTTCAAACCAGCCCCCAGGAGTGTGGCAGCAGCTGCCAGCGCTGCAGCTCCTCACCCAGGACAGCAGGACAGCCGGGCCCTGGCACACGGCACACCAGAGCCCCGGGAGCTGCTCGCTCCCAACCACGGCCTGCTCCGGAGAAAATTGTTTCTGGGCAGGGAACCAGCAACGGGCCCCCGGGGCTGGAGTGGGCTGTGAGGGAGGCGCAGCCAGGACCCCCTGCCAGGAGTAATTCCAGCCTCACCAGGCAAATTCTCTTACACATTCAGGCTGTTTTCAGCAACAACCACACGGTTTTTGTCCTGAGGATGCTGCTTAGCACCCAGGGACAGCAAAGGAAATCTCTCCTGTATCCAACTGAGCTGTTCTGTTCTCCTTGGATAGTGGAAGGTGTCCCTGCCTGTGGCCGGGGGCTGGAACTGGATGGCCTTTAAGGTCGCTTTTATCCCAAAGCAGGCTGTGTGTCCATGATTCTACACTCCACTATAACACACTCTGCAGTAAAGCCACGCACTGGGAGCTGCTGATGTTTAAATATCATTCCAGTGCACAGGCAGGCAGCCACCCACCGGTGTGAGCACAGCTGAACAGCCCCAAATCCCACTGGGCTGGACGAGAAGGCAGGATGGAAGCAGGATGGAAGCAGGATGGAAGCAGGATGGAAGCACACTGGGAGCTGGGAGCTGTGCAGGCACCCCAAGCCTTGTTTGACAGTGCTGACAGTGATTCCCAAAGCCTGCAGACACAGTGGACAGGCAGCTCCTATATAGGGAGTGACATTCCCAGTGGAGAGGGGACTCTGCTCTGTGTTTCTCCCACGGGCTCTTCCAGCCTCCACATGCCCTGAGGTGAAATTCGGTGCTGGACATGAGTTCTCCCGTGTGCTGAGGTGGCTGCAGTGAGCAGGGGCTGCGGAGCCCTGTGTCCAGTGCTCCAGACACAGGCACTGGGGGTGTGCACGGTGTCCCTGGGTGCTCCTGGGATTGCTGGAAGCTCTTGGCCCGTGGTGCTAATGCGATGTGACTCCCAGCCCTGTGCTGCCTGCTGCAACATGCTCCCCTTCAGACCCGCACAGACACACGATGTTTCACTCAATGTCTTCTGAGCCTTCTTGTTCTACATGTATTTAAAAATTAGATGTTTAAATGCCTCTGTGGAGATGGGGCTTTCGAGGCAAAAATGAAACCTCTCACATGTCTTTAACAGAACTGGTGATAAAATGCAACTGTGAGCTTGACTGAGAAAATATCCTGCACAGTCATTTCCTCTGCAGCCGTGATCATTCAAACAGCCAGGCACTGGCCTGACAATATTTAAAACAAATTGAAGCAAACAAAATGCCTTTTATGCCCACTCCTACCTTGAGCTATGCAGTTCATATGTGGAGGCACCTGGCAGAAATCTTACTGCAGAAAAGGACTTCAGGACCATTTATTGTACGGCAAAACATCGAGCAGAAGTCCTAGAATTTGACTTAGTGGCCCCTGGTGACCTGTCAGCATGGGAAGAGGCTCTGGCTGTCCCAGCCTTGCATGAGGCTGGATCAGACCCTCCTTGTCTGCCCTTGGGTGCCTCCCCTGTGCCAACCAATGCTCCATGTGGGGCACATCCATAATGCCCTTGGTGTTTAATTAGGCAGGATGTCTACTCCATGCTCAGCACACCCTTCAGTGGGGCCAGGAGAGCAGAGCACATGGCATGCCCATGATGGAGTAGAACCCATGGCATGCCCATGATGGAGCAGAGCCCATGGCATGCCCATGGTGGACACAGCTCACAGCATGCCCATGATGGAGCAGAGCCCATGGCATGCCCATGATGGAGCACAGCCCATGACTTGCTCATGGTGGAGCAGAACCCATGGCATGCCCATGATGGAGCAGAACCCATGGCATGCCCATGATGGAGCACAGCCCATGACTTGCTCATGGTGGAGCACAGGCAGTGTCTGTTGTGTGACACATGGAGGCATCTGCCTAGTGCTTTCCTTCCTGCCTCCCTCATTTACTCAGTGGGGCAGGGATCTGTGGGGCCCAGCTCTGGGGATTGATGCCCAATGAGAGCATCTGAGCAAGGCAAGCCCCAGCACAGGAGCTATTTCCCACGAGGGGTGGGGGTGTCCCTTGTGTCACACCCCTGGGCCTCACACAGTGACTGTCCCCTGCTCACAGGTGCCCTGAGAAGGGGCACTAGGTGTGCCCAGTGTGCCCAGGTCCTTGGCAGTGCTCCAGTGCCAGGGCTTTTTAGGAATCATCTCCCAGTGGACAGCCAATCCCAGCAGCCCCGGCCAGCCTGGACAGGTTGGTGTGGGGCCATGGCTGTGAATGAGTGACACAAATCCAAGGAGCCCATGTCCCTGTGCGCTGGTCTGAGTGGTGCCCTGGTGCACGCTGGGTCCCCGGGAAGCAGGGACGGCACTGCGGGTCGCTCCCGGTGTGAGGGAACCTCCTGGAGCAAGGGCATTTTCGGGGGATGTTGTAATGGAGAGGGAGCCCTCCCTGCTCCCCCGGGGGGGTTTGCTTTGGTCCTCTCACAGCCAGTCTGTAACAGTCCCCGCCACCCTGTGGGGTGAGCATTTAGGGAATGCCGGATGTGCTGCAGGATGCCAGCGCTGCTGGCCTCACCAGGAGTGAGGGTCGGGGATGGAGCAGCCCCACACCCCGACTGTCCCCCCTCACCCAGGTGTCCTCTGCCCACATCCCCACACCAGGACACCGTGTGCTCACACCACAAGGGCGTTGGATCCGCACGGCTCTGAGCAGCACCGGGGCCGCGTTCCTCCAGGGTGCGGGAATGGTGCTCGGATAATCGATACCAGCAGCGTCAGGGTTTACAAATCTTGTATCATTCATGCAAATGGGAAATGATGAAAAATAACCGTTCCCTGCCCTCCGTGCAGGCAGCTGGAGAAGCTTGCCCTTTCCTTAGTGTTAGTTAAGGCTAACATTAAAATACTCTCTACATTCTTGGTGCCTGTTCAATATATTTTATATAAGTTTAATAAAAAAAATTGCTAAGATCATTGGAAGGGTAAATAACTGCCATGCTGACATTGCTTCTATTTAAATCAGCTACACACTGCGTGCGTACATCGTTTGCATAAAACAATATTCAAGTAGGGTGATTTTAATGTTCTGTGCTATTTCTGACTCTCTCTGGATTGCTGTTTGCATATATTTGCATACCCTAGGAGAATTAAACTAGGAGTATGTAAATGAGCTTGCAGGCTCTGTGGTGGAGGAGTTTCTTCAGTTCTACAAAGCAGCTCCCCCAGCCTCCCCTGCCGCTGTGGCGGGGCCGGGACCGGCACCGAACCGGCAGCGCCGGGGGCTCCGACCAGCTTGGCTGGGGGGCACGGGGCAGTGACCACCCCCGGGCTCCTCCTGCTCCCTCCTCTCGTGCCCCCACAGTGCTCCCGGGTGTCCCCACAAGCCCCTAGATCCGCACCTCGCTTTCCTCCTGGCATCCAGCTCCCCTTTCCAGAAGGGCTCTGGGCAAATGGGCAGGCACCGCTGGAGAGCACGGAGAGCAAACTCCTCGGTGTTATCCCGGCGGGAGCAGGCAAAGGAGCAGTGATGGGTTTCTGCAGGGGCTGAGCGAACTGTTCCCATCAGGAGAAATCCACATCCCTTCGACTGGGCTGAGCTTTTCCCCACCCCGACACGCTGCCGCTCAGCACAGCGGTACAAACCGAGGGAAATCCCTGCAGGGGAACAGCAAGGTCCAAAAACCCCAAACAAAGGCTCTCCCAGTGCTCCCTGCCCTTCCAAGGGGAGTGAGGATGGTGGGAACAATTTCCAGCGCCGTGTGATGAATCTCCAAGAGGCCACATGGGGGCTTAATTAAGCAGCCTGGTGAAGTCTCAGATTTTCCTGCTGATAATTGCTGAGCAGCCTTTGCACCGCCTGCCTCTCCCCATCGGCACGTCTGGGAGCACAGAGCCAGGGCTCGGCCACAGCAAGGCCCCCTGTGCAGATGGATGCCAGGCTCCTCCGGGGGCACTCGGAGAGCACCATGGTGTGAGGCACCCGCTGTGGGAGGAAAGGATGGCCATGCCCTGGTGACAGCCCTGCACGGAGAGAGTCACCTCCCCCCTCACTCTGAGGTACCTGGTGAGGGCAGCTCTGTGCACCCCCCGTTCAGCCTCTGTCCCCTGGGCACTCCGGGATCCCTCCCGAAGGATTAAAGCATCTGACCCCAGTGTTAATCTAAAGGATACTCGGTTATTTGCAGCAGTTTGCTGCCGTCACAGAGCGCTGTGCCCAGTGCAGCCAGCTGGGCACTCCCCCAAAAGCACCCGGCTCTTGTGGCAAGCCCACAGATTCACCAGTACCTAAAACGCTGAGATGCTGATCCCTGCTCAGAGAAGAGTCCCAGCACCCCAGGGACCAGCCAGGCACTGCACAGGGCTGCTCCACACTCCCAGTGGAGCCACGGAAAGGAGAGGCAGTGACATGAGGCAGATTCCCAGGATTCCCAGTACACCCTGGGGACATGGCATGTTTTGGGAAAAGCACGGGTGTGCACAGGCACCCTGGGTCCTGTGTGCAGGAGTGGATACACACAGATGGATCCTGATCTGTTCCTGCACATGCACACAGGTCAGCAGTGGTGGGATGCCTTGTATGATGCACCAGGTATCATCCTTTCACCTCTCAGAGGGGCCAAACCCAGAGCAGCAGCTGCTGGCCAGGATGTGCAGGGGAACTGGAATGGCTCCTCCATAAATGAGAGGCTCCTCCAGAGCCTGAGCACAGCTATGACCACCCTGCTCAGCCTGCCACACCAGGGTGTACCAGAAGTTCTGTGGTGCCTGTTGCCAGAGCCGGTGGCTCCACATCTAGTTAGAGGCATCTTTTCAATAATTAAAGAGGTATTGGCTTCTTGAGCTGGAGAGATCATTGCTGTGGAGGGACTGGTAATAACTTCCCACCACAGAAGGACTTTTTCATTCTTCTGCTGATCATGACTTGGCTTTACTGTAAATTAAACATATCCTCACTGACACCTGAAGGTTAAGGGGGATTTTCCTGCACTAAATCAAAGCGGACACCAGTTTCTTCTGTAGGAAGAATCTGAACTGGCTTAAAAGGTCAAACAGTTTGGCACAGGATTTGGGTGGTTGTTTAAGGTCATCAGGCAGCCTGCTCGTGTCAATACATCAATTATTAACAAGTCATTGGAGTTAAAGTGAATTAGTATTTTCTCTTCCCATCCTGTTAACAGGATTAGCAAAGAGTAAATAAAAATAGCAGTAGAGGTGAGCAATGCAGGGGCTCAAAAGCACTCATGCAGCTCAAAGGCAAGGGCAACATCCCCATCCTCACCCCCATAGGACCCCAGTGCTGTGTGTCAACCTGGGCTGGCTCTGATGGGGCTTCCAAGCCCCTCCTTGCCTGCTCACACCTCGGCAAGATCACAGGGGCCAGGCTGGTCACCAGCTGGGGAATTCTTGTGGAATACTCCAGCCTTTGCAGCCAGGATGTCCTCAAGCCAGGGAGGGATGCTCATGGCAGGACTGAGAATCCTGCCAAGCCCTGGCCAGCCCTGGAGTCCAGAGCCACTCCCAACACCCAGGGACCCTCCACTCTGACCTTGTTTACCCAGCAGCTGTGGTGAGCACCACCCTAAGAAGTCTGGGCCAGGACTGGGGTGCTGGATAACTGCACCCATTCCCATGGGAGACAGGATTCATCCCCAGTTTTTGGGCTCAGACCGAGCTGCAACAGGAAACAGGAATTAAAATGACAAGAAGAGTGAGAGACTGATTACACCGACTGTGCAAGGGACTGGTAACACGCTCAGTGAAACAAGAACATGCATTTTCTTTCCTGTGCCCCACTGCTGCAGCAGCACTGGCATTGCACTGGAACTTTCTGTCAGGATGGAAGGGTCTGGCAGGGCTTGGTAGAATCCATTCCTGGTGAGCAGGAGGAATTGGAAGATCGGCCCTGGGAGGGAGCTGAGCGGCTCCAACAGCCAGCACAGGGTTTGAATCTTTGTGCTCGGCTTCACTTTTATGGTGGGTGGAAAATAATTTACCAAATTTACATTTTTTCATGACGTTTTTAATTTTTCGTATCCAACTTGGACCAAAATTTTGAAACTGTTTAAAACTGCGAAAGATTTTACCTCTTCCTTCCTGCTCGGTAGTGAAACAGGAGGGCAAGGGACTGAAGCCAAGGGAAAAAGAAAAAGAGGATAAAAGAAGCATTATTTTTTCACTGAATTTGTGACATGCTTAAAAGAAAGGAAAAAAAAAACCCTACAGGGAAACTTTTTAATGTTTTAACAAGTCTTTTTATCACATCAAAATTTTAAGATATATTTTTGTCTTGCATTAGTTTTAATAAACGTGTCTTAGTGGTTCCTTTTATCGCTGTTCCTGGACTAATTAAATGTACACATACATTTTTAAATGTTCACTTTGCTTCAGCACTCGCTGGTTCAGTTTTATTTAAGAGCTTATTTAACACCTTGCACAAAGCCCTTTGAAATTCCTTCCAGGAAATGTCACACCTTGCAGAGGGAATGCAGCCCTCTGAGAACATAGACCCACATTTGTACTTACAGGCAAGTGCATCAACGCACAGGGAAGGGGCTGGGGGGGCTGGGGGTCCCCGTGTCTCCCGGTGCTCAGGTACAGGCAGGGGGCTGCTCACTGCTCCCCCAAATTGCCCAAATATGCTGCCTGTGTGTGCTCTGGTTCTGAGAGCCAGGACAGGGGGTGCAGGCTGTGCCAGACCAGGTCAGGGTTCTCCTGAGGAGCAGGGCCGGGAGGTGCAGGTGGTGTTGGACCAGCTGAGGATCCCTCAGCCCCAGAATCCCAGGATGGTGGGAGCCCAGTCAGCCTGGCACTCTGGGAACATGGCAGCAGGAAGGATCTGTCCACCTGCAGCACTGCTTCAGCTTGAAGGATCAGCATGGACCAGGCAGGTGCATTAAATTAATGTGCATTAAAGCAGCAAAGTTAAACGCGAGGTCCCCTCCGTGGCTTTGCTGAGAATTCAGGCATCTCTCATCCCCACCAGCCCGTGGATCATGCCAACCTGTACCTGCTCACCTGCTCTCCTGCAGCAGGTGCCAAGTCCCCATTTGTCCATGGCCCAAAACCACTCTCTCCTCTGGAAATCTTCCCTCTCCCCCAAATCCGTGGCGTTATTTGTTTAAAATAAGACACTGGCACTTGTCAGGAGACTCTTTGCAGCGTATTGTTTTAAAGAAGACATTCAATTACCTCGGCTGCAATGCTTCACTGTGCTCTGATGATCTACTAAGGGAAAAATAACTAATATGTAGCATGTTGTGTCATAGACAATTATAGAGAACATCGCTTTTAAGGAAACAAGACTTGTGCCCAATTGTGCGAGATTTATTAAGTTTGCTGTTTTACAGCAACACGGCAAACTCAGGGAGGGGAACGCATTTGCATCTCCTCCCCAAACCCCTTGCTGCAGGAGGAGAGGACTGATTTTCCTTCCCTCATTAAAAGATGAGGAGCTGGTGAGGCTGCAAAGGACTGAGATAAACATCTCGACAGACACACGATTATTTCCTCCTTTAGTTTTACACAGCGTGAGATTCTTATGTGGAAACAAAGTGATTTGGCTATAGATTTATAGAGGGAGCAAATGATTTGGTCCTACATGATGGAGCATATCATGCATATTCCGTGCCTTCGCTCGTGGGCATTCTCAGCTCGGCACAGCTGATGGCGGGAGGCAGGAGGGAGAGGAGCTGGGAATGTGACATTATGCACAAGAGGGAACGCTGCGAGGATTTCACATCTCCTCTGGTGAACAATGTGACTGAGAAATGCACTTACTGGAAAGGATAACTTAATTCATCCACCAGGCAGCAAGCATCCAGCGGCGGAGAGGGGCCTGGAGAGCCCCAGGGACAGGGATAACAGGGACAGGAGCACAGAGGAGCCTTGGCAGAGGTGGATCCTCCTGCCCCTGCTGCCTTCGCTCCCATGGACTGCACTCCCTCACAGGCCATGGCAGTTTGGGCAGCTCTTAGCAATGTTTTTTATTTGAGTGCTAATCTGTCCACACACAAAGAAAGACCCTGCTCCAAGGATCTTGCAGTTTAAGACCTTGATCCTGAAGACTTACCAAAGTGCTTCTTTTTAAGTGCGTGATTAATGCTGTTGACTCCGGTGCTTAAAATTCAGCATCATAGAACTGTTTGGGGCTGGAGCTGACAGCCAGAGTCCTCTGGAGATGTTAATGTGCCTTAGCAGAAAACATAACAGTGCATCCATGGGAGGTGCCTGCAGAGTCACCCAGAAATAGCACAAGGAACAGCTATTTTTTCCCAGGAAGAGGAGCCTGGGAGCAGAGATCCATGCTCTCAGTTGGCAGGAGCTGACTTTGATGGGCTTTGGGGTGGTGGGCATTTCTGCAAGCATTTGGATGTGATTCATGAAGAAGCTTATGGGGTGTGATTGATGGGTTTGCAGTCTTCACTGAGAAAGCAAGAGAGGGCTAAAAACAATGAATAAGTCTTTATGGAATTCAAAATTCCCACCCAACGCATTTATCTTTTCCGTTGGCTATAAATGGGCCGGGAGTGGGATAGCATCATTCCTGCATTGCTGGGAAGTGCAGGGCAGCCTTCACACCACCCACCGCAGCGATAAACAATGTTCTCATGAGCCTGCTGCTATTTATAGCAGCGATCCTATTTCACACATATTTGCCTCAGTTACTGAGCAAGGGCACTTTCCTGGCCCTGATGGATCTGAGCACATCCACCTGCCGATCCCAGGGGAAGGCTGCCATTCCGGGGATGCAGCGCTCTGTCTCTGCACAAACCATCACCTGGGATGAGCAGCAAGGGATGTCATTAATGGCACAGGTACAACACACACACACAGCTCTGAGCTTCCCACCTGGGCGGGAGAGGGAGGAGAGGAGAAGGGAGGGGGAAGGATTTTAAAGGATGAATGATCTGTTTCCTGCTCAGAACTCAGGCATATCCAATAACCTCAAGCAAAGCAAAACTCAGCCTGAATTAAAGGCTCTAGTGGGCTGGATTCTCCTAAACATTCAGCGCCAGTTGCAAACCCTCCAGTTTCAGGCTCATCTGCTATTGCTGTACCATCGCCTGAGTTGGTGTCCTCACTTGCTCTGAAGCGCTGTGGGCAGAAACCAGCTCATGTTTGGGGGAAGAGGTGCCAACAGAGAAGAGCAAGCAGCGATCCAGCACTAGTGATGGGAGCTGATGGCTCAGCAGCAGTGGCTGAGCTGCTGCCTCTCCCTGAGGCAGCAGCACCCCCTGCACCCAGCTCTGACCCCTGCTCAGGTGTGAGGTACCTGGTGGGTGTGTGCCAGCCCCTTGCCCTGGCTCCCAGCTGCCTCCTGAGCCACCACCTCCTCCACATCACAGAGAGGAGAAGAAGGAGCCAAGAGCCAGACCCAAGAAGAGGGCTGAGCTGCTCCCCATCCCCATAACACCACAGCAGGGTGACACAAGCAGGCAAGCACAGGGCTTTGGGGGCTCTGGGTTTTTCCTCTATATTTGCTTTAAAAATCCTCCTACCTTGGGATAGGAACGAAATGCACCTTCTGGCCTGGTGATTTATTGCTGTGCTTTGCTTGTCTTGTTTCCCTCAGTGTGATATGCAAATCCCAGCAACAGGGAATGCAGTGAGCTCTTCCTGCTGTAAATTCACCCTGCCCAGACCCAGATCACCCTCGCAGAGACAGCTCAGGGGAGCCCTTTAATTACCACTGCCAGACAAGGGACAGCTCCTCGGCAGCTCCTGGGGACCTGGCAGCTCAGTGGTGGCATCGCCTCATGTTTCCCAGGGTGGGTTGTGTCACACAAGATGTTGGAGCATTCCCCGGTTAATGTGACTTTGAGCTCCTCCTCCCGGCCCCAAGAGATGCTCAGCCCCAGAGAAGCTCAGCCCTGAGACTGACTGGGAGGACACAAAACCCCAGGGCCATGTCGGGGATGGCGGTGGGAGCCAGGGTCTTAACATTCCTGCTGTCTTCCTGCATGGGAATGGTAAAGGGGACTCCAGTAGTGTCAGATCCATCTGACACTAGGAAAATTCTTATAAATAAAACAGTTCCCATAAAATCTGTATGAGTTCTCCACAGTCCATCTTGTACAGATGGTAATAAAGGAAAGGCACAGTAGCAGCAGCCAGAGCCACCATCTTGTGACAAGAAATCTGATTTTAAGAAGTATGAAAAGAAAAGTAATTTACTCACTAGTAACATTTTAAGTGTGTGTTAGCAATGAGGGCCAATACATTACTGACATTTTGGGTAATCCAGAGAGGTCCAAGCAGCTTGGCTGGTGCAGGACCATTTCTGCACTGCCAGCAGGGCTGGGTGCCATGACAGGGACTCCTGAGACATGAAGGTGGCAAACTGCTGGACGGCTCAGTGCTACCACCCAGGTCACAACACTTCCTCCAGCAAAGCTTTAGGTTTTTTTAAACCTTCCCAATCAACCTAAGAACTACCTGATGTTTCTGTGTGTGAAAGGCAAAATCAACCATGTCCATAATTTTTTGTCACCTTTTGCAAACCAGCAGCTCCAGCCCAAGCTGCGCCTCCGGTTCCATTCTCTCTCATCACATCTGGAAGGGACAGTGGATAGTGACTCCCAATGCTCACAGGTATTCATCCAGCTCCTGTAAGTCATTCCTCACCTGTTCAAACCTTTGTCATCAAAGCATTTAGAGCATGAAACCAAATTAAAGATCAACCTCTTGCTGTTACAATGGAAGAGCTACAAGAATTAGCACTTAAGCTGCATTAGCAGGAGGCATTTCTAATGACACTGCACCCACATTTATCTTTGGTGATTACTCAGGGCACATCAAGGGGATCTCTCATTTCTGGGCACATTATCTACCAGGCAGCAAGTTTTTCCTGCATCCTGTGCTGCACTGAGCACTGTGCAGGATCAGGTGTTCAGTCAACCCTCAGGAAACATGGCAGGTGGGGTACCTGCAGGAGGTCTGCTGAGGGACCTCTCCAGGGAAGCAACAACTTAAAGGACACAGGAAACTGAGCCCAGAACAGACATGGACAAGGCTGGGGTGATGGATGCACAACAAAATGTTGATGAGAATAAAGTCTGGCTGGGAGCCTTTGCCCAGGCACAGCTGGGGCACTGCTGGTGCTCACCGAGTGCCCCGTGCAGGGAGAAGGGAGCAGACACTGGGCAGAAGAGCTCACAGAGACAGGAGCTGCAGGTGTCAGTTGAGCCTGTGTCCTTATAAAAAAAAAGAACTCTCAGCACCACTGGTTCATGTTGGAGCAGTCTGTAAGCAGTCTGTAAGCCGCTCTGCCCTCCAGCAAGGGAGGTTAATGTTATTCACTCCAGTCTGCAGGGAAGGACGCGAAACCACGGAGAGGTTATGGGCCAGATAACCAAAAATGGCTTTTAGTTCTGGGCACTTTCATTTTACACTGTCTGACCTCTGAAGTACTATCAGTCCGATTTTCAAAGGCATTTAGCAGATCCTGCTTTCACTGACCTTAAACACAGAGGCACACAAAATTAAAGGGAACTCTACAGACAGTTGGCCAGAGCGAGCCCATGAGCCATCAGTTGGAGAGAGGAGGAGGGAGCTGGAGGTCGTCAGAGCTGAGTCACGCATACACCTCTGGCCTTCTTGAGTTTCTTTTACCAAATCAAAGGCCAGCATGGTGTGGGAACAGGCAGGTATGAGCTGCCTGTTAACTGATTTGAACTGAAAACAACAAGAAGTTTTCCACTGCCAGAGTTCAGAGGTGCAGAGCAGCACCCTCCACTCCCACCCATCTCCTGGGGGTCTTTCAACATATGTCAGCCAATGGCTGATAACAGCCTTAATGTATACAATAGGATAACTTTTCCTCTCACTGCCCAATCCAAAAAGATGCCCCCTCTTGCTTCCTGCTGCCTGGGTCCTGCCCCCTGAGCAGCTCCCAAGCATCACAGCCTCCCTCCGAGGAGCCTGGGCAGAGCATTTGTATTCAAGAGTCAGATAATATTTCATGGATATTCCAAAAGTTGGGTAAATTCTCTCAGCCTTCATTACCTAGAAAGCTTTGTAACCCCAAGACTGTAATTATGTACATGAATAATGACATTAGCATATCCATCAACTAACTCCTGTAGATACAGGAGGCCTTTGTGGGAAGCCCTCTGTGCTCAGATTCCATATCAGCAGCAGCTTCCAAGGCTGCTGTGAGAACCACCATGGTCGTTCTGACTCCTGCTCCTCACAGAAACGCAAAGTTTCATTGGGATGTGGTGGGAAGATGGTGGAGCTGGAGTGGGCATCCACACAGCATCCACACAGCATCCTGCCGCCCCGAGCATCCTTGGGAGTGTGCAGCAGGCACAGAATCAGTGGGGGATGGGGAGAGGGAGCGCTCTCAGGGTGTCACAGAATGTCCCAGGGTGCCACAACCATATCAATGACACCCTGTGGCTGATGCAGTGTTGTTGTTTGGCAACGGGCACGGATGGATGACGGCCGAAGGAATGGCAGTGGGAATGTGGCAGTGGCTCTGTCGGCACCAGGAGCTGGCTGGGAAGGGCTGAGCAGCTGGCGAGTGAGGCACACATCCTGGTACCCACACCCACACCCAAACCCATATCCACATCCATGTGAACCACTGCTGGCGTGTTGAAGACCTGTCTGCATTCCAGGAATGTGTTCAGGGAAATGTACACGGAGAAATGCCTCACAATGGGAACAACCTTCCCTGCACCCGGCTGTGGAGCTGTTCCTTGACTGTAATTGGGGACCTGGTAATTAGATGATGGCAAAATGTACCAGCAGCTCAGTTTTCATTCTGTGGTCCAAATTACAAACCATCATATTTTGAAAGTGATTCTGACATTCCTCAGCCAGGAGCCTTTGCCAAAAACAACTTGAGCAAGGCTTGTCTTGGCACCGAATCAAACTCGGGGCCCCAGCAGCGAAACTGAAAACATTTACACAGCTGGACCCAAATCACCCGATTTTCTAAAGAGTTTGTCAGAGCCTGAAGCTCTCGGTATATTTCTGCCTGTTTTAAAGGGGCCTGTGTTCTCACAATCCCCCAGCTCTCCACACAGAGAAAATAAAATACTTGAGGAAAAGTGGGTGGTCTTTCCATTGCAGTCCGAAAAAATAATCCAGAAAAGTCTCATGAGGAAAATGCAAGCGAGCCCGGTGTTCACCCAGCCCATCCACAGATGTGCCAGACATATTTCATTTGCATATATAGATATGGAAACCTCATCATTTTGCTGTACGTATGTAATGGCTAATAAATGCATTAGCAAACCACTAATGAAAACAAATTGGAGCCAGTGTCAGGAATTACACCAGCGTGAGGAATTACCTTGCTGCATTTTTTCCTATCTAAATGTCCTGATGATATTATTTTATTACATCAGTCATACCCGCTGCATATGCATTATCCATCCCTCACTCCAGCCAGGGCCAGTTCCTCTTGGGCTCTTCAGAATCATCCTCCCCAGCAGCGTGGGCACAGGCACGGGCACAGGCAGGGGGACAGGCAGGGACAGGCAGGGACAGGCAAGGGAGGGCAGGGACAGGCAGGAGAGGGCAGTCTGCATGGCCACCATGGATGGAGCACCCCAGCACTCAGACCTTCCCAGAATGGCCCCGTGCCCAGCAACAGCTGCCACACTACCCGTGACACCGTTCCTGTTGCAGGCAGCAAGGACCAGGCAGTAAGTTTCCATTTTGTGCCTGTTTCTGTGGTTTTTCCTTGGAAAGTGGGTCCTGTTTTTTCACATACAGAGGAAAGAGCCTGAAAAACTGGGAGAAATGGCCACACTTGGTTCCAGCCCTCGGGATGGCTGTGAGGACCTGTTGGTGCTGCAGGCTCAGACTCCCCCTCCCTACATTAGGACCAAGTCTGGCACTGGGTATTTGCCCCTGTTCCTTCTCTTTCCTGCATGTTGCCTAATTATTATTTTTTCTTATTCATAAAAGCAAAAAGAGCAAATCCTGTGATGCTTTAGGGATGTCACAGAGCTGGATTGAGCTGGTTGGGGCATCTGTCCCACACCAGAGAGTGGCCTTTGACTACACACTGCCTTCACAACAAGAGAGTGGGACACCACAATTAGTGAACTTACCTCATTTGCTTACTCTAAAGGCATCCTATTGATTACTTAGAGCCCTGCAGCAGCCAGCAGTGGCCTCGGTCACCTGTGAACAAACACAGCACACAAACTCTGCTCCCTGCCCCGAGAAATTCAGTTTCTTCTTCCACCAAGATAATTAACAGCCTGTTTAACAGGAATCCCTCTTCAAAGGCCCTCTTTGCTCAGCTATGATTGCTACCAGAAGACATGGTGGAGCCATTTTTCAGAGCTCAACTTAAATTTTTGTGGCTACATGGGGACCTCAAAATCTTGCAAAATTAATTTTTTTTAATGCAAAACCTTTTAAGTAAAAATACTTGTAATTGCAACCTAAAGGGATGTGGGATCTGTGAATGGCTCTCTGATTAATTCTTCTGCGAGGCGAGTATCGTCTCTCTGTTCTACTGAACAAGCATACACATATTATTGGGATTAATGCTGCATAATACATAATTAATGAAACTGCATAAATATGCAGATTTGGAATTGCAGATTGACTGCCACGGCTCTGTCCCCGAGCGCTGGGGTAACGGATTGGATGTTCGTTATTACCATATTTAAAACTGTTTCCCTGTGAACATGTGCAAACCAATAACTTGGAAGGGCAGACAGCAGCAGTGACCAGCTCCAAAATCCAAGGGAAGGAAGGGCTGTGTGCCTGGCAGGTACAGCCCAGACCCCCCTGCAATGGGGAGCAGGGACATAGGCACTGCCCTGCAGCCCTCTGCCAGCAAGCAGCTCCAGAGAAATGGTTTTAAAAACATAAACCAGGTGTATCTGGTGGTGGGAAGCTGGAAAGTGGCACCAGTATCACACAACAGGCAGGAGAGGCTGGCAAGGAAGGAGGTGGCAAAGCTCGTGAGGGATCTGAGTCCCACAGCAGGCACGGGCACTGGAGGTAAGAAAGCTTTGGAAATCAAGATGTCTCTGGGTATTTTTCCAGGTATTTGGGATGAGGCATCAGCAGGAGCTGGTCAACAAACAGTTCCCAGTCAGTTCCCAAATGTCCTTCGTAGCTCACTGTCAATGAGTCACCAAAAGATACAGCATGGAACATGGGAAAACACCATTCCGGTCTTTTGGTGGCATGACAAAGGCTGTGCCCCATCAAGACCAGGTTCTCCCTGCACTTTGCTAAGGTAGATATAGAGATTTCTTTGGATAGCTCCCGGGTTGTGAAGCCACCAGCTGCTGAGCTTTGGTGGTGATGGGAGAGGCAGAGCAGAGCCACAGAAGGTTGGTGAGGGTTATCCCCTGATAGCAAGTGGGAGCAGGAGCTTGAGATTTGCTGGTGGATTGAAGTGACCTTGAGCTCTCAGGGGTACATTCCAGGTGTCCCCAGAGCAGCAGCAGGTTGCTTGTTTCTTTTTCATGCTGCCTGTTTGCTCTGTTGAGGATGTCAGGATTTATTGCATGCTGCTGTTGAGAGGATTCAGATCTCACCCAAGGAGTTTGATCTGCAGATCTCCAAGCTCTGCCCGGGGAGGACTGCAAGCATTGTTCCCATTTCTCACATTTACAGGCTCAAATTCTTACTTGTAGAAAAGGAAAAGCTTCCCCAAGAGGTGTTTGGGAAATGTTTTTACTTTAAAGTACAAGTTTCCTACGGATGTCTTCAGATGTTTATTGAAGTGGAATAAATGAAAGTGTGAGTATGTGCTGTCTTAGGAAGGATGGGAATTGCAGCTCCGTGCACCAGAACTGCTCAGCCAGGTGCCCGACATGCCTGGGGTGACATCTGCGTGGGAGATGATGTCCCTGGAGAGCCCAGGCTGGTGGAGAAGCACAGCACTTGCTCCTGCAGCCAAGATGAAAACCCAGAGCTCAGCTCAATGTGCAGAGCACCTGCACAGGCCAGGGCACCTCTGTCTGTCCTGCTCGTCCCCATCTCTGGGAGCACAGAGCATTTATCTGGCACATCAGCCAGGTACCCTGACCACCCGATGCCTGCTACATCTTTAGACTGCCCCAAAAGTGAGAGGGAGAGGCTTTGTGTCCAGCCTCATCCCTCTCTCCCTTCTCACTCTGCCCTCCCTGGTTCCACTGGCCACACGGTCAGTGCCACTTCTCCAGCCACTGACCCCCCATATCCCCCAGCTTCTCTGTTAGGGGAGGAAGTGGGAAGAGGGAAGGAGAAAATATGTGTATGAGGGTACCTAAGTCAGGTTTAATTCTTTTAGTCAAGCAACCTGGTCTCAGCAATGAACTTAACCCCACCATGTTTCATGATGAAATATTAATTGCTTAGCCAAATATCTTCCTTTCCACTTTTGTTCTTGGGGAATGCCCACATCCTTCTCCTTTACAAAATAACTCCTACTGCAAGGGCTTCAAACAACCCCTTTCTTCTGGAAAATATCACACAGCAAAAGCAGAGCAGCAGCATGGCCTGAGCTTTGGGAATCTGTGTGAGCAGCCCAGTCAGAGCTGGAGAGCAGGGCCAGCCTCCCAAAGGCCAATCCATCACAATCCTCCATCAAGACGAGACATGCAAGTGAGAGATGAGACCCTCGGAAGGAGAGGAGGGGACAGGTGACCTTAATTGCTCCACGGTTATTGATAGGGCAACTTGTCTTCATGATGCAAATTACCCTATAAATAAAAGTAAAACAACTACAGGAAGCAATTTGTCGCTTTGTTAAAGTCGACTGAAAATTAAATCAAGACATGGGATCGCTAATTCCACAGGGCTCTTCTGGAGCTTCTGCAGGCAGGGCCAGAAACATGGGCCATGGGGTAAACCAAGTCACAGCCGCCTTTCATGGGATCGTGAGAGAGGATGGGACAACAGGCCCAGCCCTAGAACCAAGCCACAAGCAGAGGTGAGGGCATCATCTTCCTGCACCATTGCCCTGGCACTGGTGGGGGATCCCTGCTGTGTGGTGAGCCCCCATGGAAGCTTGAGCTCCCTCAGCTCTGGGAGAAGACAGGGGTTGTCCTCTCGCCATGCCAGGGCAGCCACCCACACCCACCATGGCTCTGGTGCCCAACAGCCGTGTGTCCCCTTTGCTGTTTGGTCCATGAGGTGTCCATGAGGCTCAGAGGTGACCTGGCATGTGCCCCCCAGACACGATGCACTTGCTGCTCCTCACTGGCTTCCCTGGTACCACGGTGCAGAGGTGGGTTCAGCATAGCCACTCATCATTGTCAGTGGAAGAAACGTATCTGAGTCACAAAACTACACTAAAAGCATCTTCTCTGACACCTGAAGTGGGTATAACTCTTGCTTTACATTTCTAAAACACCTTTTAATTTACAGATTGTTATATCCAATATTTATTTGTCCACTGAAGGAGCCAGAGCTTTGCCCAAAGGCTTCTCAGCAGAGGTTCTCCAGCTCCCTGATGACCATAGCCCAGTGTCCCCACTGCAGTGAGATCTGGTGTAGTGCTGCTGCATCCTCAACACACTGCACCCTCACCCCCACTGCTCACAGTTTTTCCCACCTCCCCAAAGCAGTAGTCCTGTCCCACCCCTTGCTCCCAGGGCCAGGGCAGCATCTGACAAGGGCAGGGCAGAGGCAGCAAACAGGCAGAACCGGGGGTTTTGTCAGTTGGCTATGCCAGGGAAATTAAAATGCATTATTTTGTCACTAACTTGCAGCTTTTCTCAAAATACTGGCAGCCACAGATATTTTCTGCAGCCCCAAAGGAGCACTTTTAAGTGCTTCATTTTAAGAAGATACTTCTTTCCGTGGTCTTTTTTTTTTCATTTATTTTTTGTGTTTGTTTTCAAACCTGTCAGAAAGCACTGATATTTCCAAGCTTTGTTGCTGCTGTTGTTGCTGTTTCCCTCCTGATGCTTTTCTTTCCCATTTCTGAGCATCCTCGCTAGTTCTGTGCGAGGCCCCTGGAGGCTGCACAGCAGCAGGATGCAATGCCACAGCCTCTGCCTCGCTGGGTGAGCTGCTCCACTCCTCCAAGCTTTGAAGCTGCCACTTCACATTCCCGCAGAAGGATCATGCTGTTGTTTCTTCAGGAAATTATGAAACACTTTGTGAAAGCGACATCAATGGGAACAATAAGGGCAGCGACCCCAGCAGGCCCCGGCGCCCGGCTGGTGCCAGGGCCGGCACCGGCCATCATGGTGGCCATGAGTGAGGGCCAGCATCCCCCACAGACCATAAGTGAGGGCCAGCAGCCCCCCCAGACCACAAATGAGGGCCAGCAGCTTCCATGGACACCCTGTGGGTGAAGGCCACCAGCCCCCACAGACACCCTGTGGGTGAAGGCCTGCAGCTCCCACAGACACCCTGTGGGTGAGGGCCAGTAGCCCCCAAAAACACCCCATAGATGAGGGCCACCAGCCCCCACAGACACCTCACGGGTGAGGGCCATCAGCCTCCACAGACACCCCATAGATGAGGGCCACCAGCCCCCACAGACACCTCACGGGTGAGGGCCACCAGCCTCCACAGACACCCCACGGGTGAGGGCCACCAGCCCCCACAGACACCCTGTGGGTGAGGGCCACCAGCTCCCACAGACACCCTGTGGGTGAGGGCCACCAGCCCCCACAGACACCCTGTGGGTGAGGGCCAGCAGCCCCCAAAAACACCCCATGGGCGAGGGCCACCAGCTCCCACAGACACCCTGTGGGTGAGGGCCACCAGCCCCCACAGACACCCTGTGGGTGAGGGCCAGCAGCCCCCAAAAACACCCCATGGGTGAGGGCCACCAGCCCCCACAGACACCCTACGGGTGAGGGCCAGCAGTTCCCCACAGACACCCCACGGCTCTGCCAGTACTCGCCGGTCCAGGCCCATTCTCTCCCCCAGCCGTGGGCAAACAACTTGTATAGCTCACACCTCGCTCCCCACGGGCCATGCTGCCTGTCTCGGACGTGTGAGGAGATGGAAAATACACAACTTTCCTGGGTAGTTTTTTCCAGTCAGTCATTAGTCTCCCTCCCGCAGTCTGAGCCTTATTTCCATGTTAAATGTCTTGCTCCCGCCTGTAGCCTTTGGCTCAGTTCTGCTTTTGGTGCAAGACTTGAGGTGCCCCCATCCCTGGTACTTACTCCTGAAAAGGTACTTCAGGATTTAATGAAGGCATTCACTCTTCTTCTTGATCTCATTTAAGCTCTTTTAATCTCTTCTTCTGTAACTCATTCTCTTCATCTCATAAACAATTTTGTGGCTTTCTTTGACATCTTCAGGATCCCTTTACAAACCCTGACACCAGGGCCATGGGCAATATTCTGCTGTCCCTCTCACCAATGCCAGGCAATGTTGCTGTGCCATAAAATCATTGCACTGCTCCTACTTACTACTCCTTTCTGTGTATCCCCTGAATGAATTAGCTCTTTATCACAGGGTCAGGGCACTGTGCCTGTGGCCTCAGTCTGCTCAGATGCTTTGCTAAGTCATTAGGGAATGTGAAACCATCTCCTGCTCTGGCAACAAATCCATCATTCTTGGCCAGTATGGGAGGGATGATTTTGTATTTACTTACATTAAAATACATTTTATTTCAATGGACGCATCTATCTTCCATAAACACGCTAGACTGGTATCTACTATACCCCAGTTCCTCAGTCTTCAAGTGGTCACACTCAACTTCTGAGCAGGACTGATATCCAGACTCACGTCATCCAGGGGGAATCTCAATCCCTTGCACACTCTTGTAGCATAGCCACTGCCCTCCCACAGTTTTAGCCTCTATTCCAAGGTTTATTGAACACAAGCTTACAGCCCAGAGATCTCAGCCAGGTGTTCAGCATTCCTGAGTATTCCACAGCTCACCAACAGTGATCACAAATCCATCTCATCCATGTCTTGGCCTCCTGCTCCTTCCAGTTCCCTCCTCTTCAACTCTAAAATTCATGAACATGTGAGTTCACTAGGGACAACCACATCTGGTTCTTTAGTTCCCCTTTCTCATGGATAAAGCAGAATCATTCACCAGTGATTTCAGCTCAGGCACCCAAGAGAAAAGCCACACCATCTCCTCAGAAATGGACAAACAGGCTTCTTGCCTCTTGCCAGGGTAGGACCCAAAACCCCCATGTGGAAGCACCAATAGACAGCCAAAATAAACAGGCAGCTGCCAGGTCCCTGGATCTGCAGTTGTGGGATACTTAGGATTTCCTCCTGAGTGTCTTTTCCTTTGGAGCTTTTCTTTCAAACAGAAAAGTTCAATGAACTTCATAAATTGTTACTTTCTCTGTAGTTAAATATTTGTGTGTTTGTGTCTGGTGCACACCACAGCTCACGTTGTGCCCCAGGGAGCAGAAAGGGTGAGACCAGCTGAATTTAAAGGTGCTGGAGACAAAGCTGCCCATGGCTCATGTCACCCATGTCCCCACTGCAGTTCCACAGTGGCTGTTCATCCCCTCCTGGCTAATCAGAGAGGAGAAGGTGGTGCAGGGCTTTGATGCATAGGATTCCCAAGCCAACAGGAGATGCAGAGGCAGGGCAGTCATTCCTGCAGAGCTTCCAGGCATTTCCAGGTTGTGCCAGTTTATTTAAAAAGAAAAAGGAATATGATGGAAAAGGCACAGGTGAGGTCAGGAGTAGCTCTGTCCATCGGACACCACCATGACGAGCTGAGCCAGGAACAGGCTCCCCTCAGAGAGCTGCCATCACTCCAAAACCAAGAGAAAGGAGATAAAACCCCAGGGGATGAGGCGGGGAGGAGCGGGGGGAATGGGCAGGACAATTAAATTAACTGAAACAATGTGTTATATTTTAAACATTAAAAACTTATGACTCTAAATGGCAAGTACCTGATGCAGCAAAGGAGGAGAAGGAAACTGAAGCCATGGTTAAACAATGCACAAGGCATTGGGGTCTGGTTTGTATTAAATCCATTTGGAGTCTGAGTTTCTCCTTTGACAGCTGGCCACACTGCTCAAAGGGAATAAGAAAGTTTTTGTTTTTTAAAAAAGATGTGTAATGGGTTTCTTATGTACTAGAAAAGAAACGCTCTCTGAGCTGGATCACCTATTTTCTTGTCAAAAGACTTTGGACAAAACGTAATCATGAATAAAATGCCTCATGATTTTTCAAAGGGCTCTTTTATTTGAAGTCAGCTTTTCTGAAATGGGAGGCAGGACTGGGTAATGCAGCTCAGGGCGGGTGGCAGCTCTCATGCCAGGCCTCTGCTCCAGCCTCTCCAGCCACACCGTGCCAGACCCAGGACCCGCTACAGCTCCGTGCTGGGAAACACCTTGCAGGGATCCAGGAAACCTGCAGCCAGACTGGCGGGCACTGACACTGTCCCCTCTCTGAGCCACTTCCAAGGCAACACCACGGGGATTTCATTCATCCCCTGCCACTGGGATTCACCCCCATGGCTGCATGAGCATCAGTCCCCACAGCCTATCTGGAAAGGCACAAACACCCTGAGCAAGGAGGCAGCCCCAGCAGCACAGCCCAGAGCTGGTGTGTCCCTGAGGGCACTGGTGGCAATGCTGTGATCTGTGAGCAGAGTCAGCACCCAGCACAGCATGGGGCTCCAGGAAGCTTCAGCCTCTGAGGACTGAATCTGGGCTGCAGACATCTCCAGAACAAGTTTTCTCACAAAGACTTATCTATTCCTAGCTTCTCAGGGGATTACCTGCTCTGGAGCTGGTCGAATCCAGGGAGCACAACTTGTTCATTAACCACTCTGCCATTGCTCAGGCTATCATCCTCCCAGCCCTGTCTCAGCTTCCTCTGGGCAGAGTGGTGCTCTGAGGGGACACAAGGCAGTGCAAAGACTGGGGGATTTACCCACTGTCACCACCTCCCTGGGACTGAGACTCTCACAGAGTTTCATAAATTCACGCAAACCTGTGAACTGTTTCTGGCTGTTGGTCAGTCTGGGGTTTTTCTTGGCTCTTGCCAGTTGCTTATGGAAGGAAGATTTTCAGCCCTTCGTTGTGGACACCCAGTGGCAGAGAGGACACTGGAATTTTAATTGTTCAAGAGCTCTAATAGGTGCAATAGCCTTGTGTGTTACATATGCATTAATTAAGTAACACTGCATTTAGCTCCAAATCATGCGGAAGGCGCGTGCTGTGTTTGCACAGACATAAATATCTCCTCAGTTAGAGCGCAGGCGAGCAGCTCTGCCCCCTTTGCACTGCAGTGCTTCCACCCTGGGGAAAATGGGAGCCTTGGAAAGCTTATCCCTGGGTAGTCCCAGATCACTGGGTAGGAGCTCAGCACGTCCACATCTCCTCCTCTCAGATGGGCTTTGCGAAATGATCTGGTTTGTGTGGTGCCAGCACCGGGAGAGCCTCTGCAGTGATTCACATCTTACCCAGCACCCCAGGCAAATGAGCTGGTAACCTATTTTGGGGTCCCCCTGTACCCAAATCTTTCAGCCCTGCTCTTTCACTGCAAACACCCTCCTTGCAGCAATCTGTAAGCGTTAAGAACAGTGTGGAGAGAAACTGCAAGGGGAAGGAGGAAACAAAAGGATCTGGCATTGTCAATGTAATGTATTCTCATCGTGATCCACAGGGAACTTCCATGCCTTAGACAGGAACATACCAGCAGGTCCTCAGTGGAGAGCTGCTTGTGTCAAACCCCAGTATTGCTGTTCTCACTTTGCTGCTTCAGTGCAACCTGGTTCTGAAGCAAAATGTAAAGTTGGAATCCCACGTGTTGGATGAGCTCGGATACACAGGCTGGGCAAATATTTGGAAGAGTATTCGCTTTCACTAGGCAACATTATGCAATGTGGATTAATTATACGGAGTATGGTCCTGACTGGGCTTTGGATGATTAAAGCTGTTCTGGAATTCCAGAGGATTACTTAAATGTGCAGCATTAGTGGAGGTAAAACATCTTCAATATCCCTTTCCTGCAGCCTCCATTTCCTTGAGAGAAATATGAAGATTAGAGCTCAGAATTAATCTGTGGAGGCTCCGAACTGGGCTTCTGCCCCCAAAGAGTATTGGGAGGTGTGGGGCAAGGAAAGGGAGGGTTCTGGGAAAGGGGAATACTGAGGGAGAGATATATTATATGTTTGTAAAACAATCACAAGAAATGAGCTTCTTATTCCACATGTTTTAGTCTGGGAGAAAAGAGCCTAGATGCAGGCACAGTAAGTGCAATCTATATGTGTAATTAAGAAATGATTTCCTGAGATCTTCCTTAAAACACATCTGAATACAGATCAAATTTGCATAAATAACTTATGCCTTTCACTTTTTCCTTGTGGAAAACACGTAACATTGCCTCTTGCTTTCTGCTTTCCAGAGCCTGCCTGGCTCAGAGGAGGATTTGCCATATTACACGATTCTTCCCAATTGTAATCAGCCTTAAATCTGAATAAAAGCAGCAAATGGCTGACTGGCACCCAGGCTTCCCTCCCTCCCTGCCCCCATGGCAGCAGCAGCAGCAGCTTCGAGCGGGAAAAGACACGACTGCAGCGCTGGGTTTGCATTAGTATTCATGGAGCATCCGACTCCAGAGAGGATTAATAGACTCTGATGCCTAATATCCTGGAGAACAATTAATTTGCCCACAGTTTTGTCATGGTTGAAAGTCAAATGCTGGAACAGATCGATGCACTGAGCTGCAAGTTGAACACTGCAACCTTCTGCTGGAGCTGAATTTTAATTTTCCCATCATCATTTCCCTCCGTTCCCAGCACACCAGTTTTCTAATAGATCTAAAAGCCTCTTACCTTCTTCCATCACATGTTGGGCTTCATAACAAAAGTTCACGTTGATTGTTCAAATATTAAAGCCTTGTATTGCTCTCCATTACGGGATTAGAGATGTTCGAGGCCCCTTGTGTTTTGACCTTTTCCTGTCTCATTTCTCTTTAAATGGTATGAAAAATGCCAACCTTCTGTAATTAAAGCCAAAACGGAATGCAGCAATAAAGCTTTTTTCCTTGCAATTATTCAGTATTTAGGTTCCCGTTTTGATAGAAGTGTTTGTGCAGAAATCAAGGCCAGGGTTTATCAAAGCTGGGTCAACAGACCTGTTGGGAAGGGCTGGCAGCTCCATGTCCGGCCCCTGGAGCCTGCAGCAGCCAGAGCTGTTGCCCTGGGCTTGCACTGGCCCTGTTCCACCAGATCATCCAGCGAGTTTGTGTAAGCCACTGAATCAGTGCACACAGGGGAGAAAACATATCAATAAACAGGCTCAGATGGTTGTCGTNTATATATACATATATATAAAGAGTCCGGATGTCCCCATGGGCACAGCACCGTGCTCAGTGACTGCGTAGGGAGTGCTTGGGGCAGCCCTGCAGCCCTCCTGGCCCTTCCTTTCATCCCAGGGGTTCACCTCTCCCTGGCAGCAGCTCAGAAAGCTCTGGACACATGGGAGGGGTGATAGAGACCCTGTAGCAGGGCCGGGAGCAGGGATGGGCTGGCTGCAGGCACTTCCCTGCTGCCCTCCCTCCATTTCTCCCAGTGGAAATAACAAATTGTTGCCAGAGGCAGGTTTAAGGACCAACATGAAATGAATCTGCAATGGTGGGAAGCCATCAAATCCCAGCAAGTGCAGACTGTGCCCATCACTCCCCTCAGCCTTGACCACAGCTCAGCCTCCAGCCCCTGGGGCTGGATTCTCCAGTCCCTGCAAAGAGGGACAAGTCCTTTTAGCCAAAATCCTGCAGCACAGCAGGCAGGAGAGGGTCCTGTCCCACTGCCCGTGTGAAAACACCTTCCTGCCACACTGGGCTTGTGACACATCCTGGCACTGCTCCTCTCCTGTACCATCAGAGAGGCTCCCTGCACAGTGCCTGCTTTTCCCAGGGTAAAAAAGGGACATAACGGGTTAAGGGCAGGACTGTAAGACTCTTCCCAAGCTATTGTGCTGTTCCCTAAGCATTTCTGGTGTCCAGGCTTTTGTGGTTTAATTATGGTCTGCTCCAAATGGTCTCAACCAACAGATCAATATGTAGGAACATTAGAATTGTTAATTTGAATGGCTGATTTGAATTTAAGTGCAACTTCAATTTAATCATTTTAGAAATGAAATGACATGTGAGGGCCCTCCTTCTCCTTCTCCTCTCCCAGCACAGTAGCTCCAGCGCCCCATGGGGATCACAAAAGTCCCTGACAAGCACATTTTCCTTCAGTCAAGAGCTAAGCCCTATGAGCTGCTGGATCATGACAAAAGTGGGGTTTTAGCAGCCTTTCCTACAAGCATGGTAATCCCAAATCCAGCAGTGATTAACTTGGACCCAAAGCTCACAGCAGAAATTAATTCTAAATCGGGGTCCTGGAGCCATCTCTCTCCAAACCCTTTCTAAGGCTGATTGCTGATGTATGAGCAGCCAGCAAACAGCCCAGATGTCTCAACTTTCCCAATTTATCCAGGAATTCTGCAAGCTGCAGGGGCTGCCCTGCTGCCTGCCTGGAGGACACAGAGCCACTGGGCAGCTGCCAGAGCCACTGGGGCCGCTGGCCATGGGAGTCACGAGAAGCACAGGGATTCCCCAGTGCCACCAGCATCAGCTCTCACAGCTTCTGGCCAGGACTGGTCTCACATCCTAGAGTCACCCTGGACATCAACAAAACAAACCAGAAGCACATAAGGAAATATATAGCACAGAGTGCCTGGGTGCAATTTTTGCAAGGAAGGCTGCATGAGCTTTGAGGTGACCTTATTGCAGCCTTCCAGAACCTGAAAGGGCTGACAGGAAAGGAAGGAGACTATTTACAAAGGCCTGGAGTGACAGGGCAAGGCAGGATAGCTTCATAATGAAAGAGGGAAAAATTAAGTTAGATATTAGCAAAAAATTCTTCCCTTTGGAAGTGGTGAGGGTGGTGAGGCCTTGGCACAGGTAGCCCAGAGAAGCTGTGGCTGCCCCATCCCTGGAAATGTTCAAGGCCAGGCTGGATGGGGCTCAGAGCAAACTCATGGAGTGGAAGGTTCCCTGCCCATGGCAGGGGGTGGAACTGGATGATCTTTAAAGCTCCCTTCCAGGTCAAACTATCCTATGATTCTATGATTCTGTGATTCTATAAACTTATTAGTCTAGAAAAATAAAATGAAAGCATTCACCAATCTCCTGTAACACTAACAGACTGGTCTGAAGCTCTGCTCACGTACACATGATTTTTCTGACTGCCACACATATATCCAGCTCTCACTTCATTTTCAGCCGTGAAGTGCTCAGATATAAAGGTAATGCAGCTTCCAAGCACAAGTTTCTGTGTCTTTCCACAGCCATTCCAGAGGGACCAAATTTCAGAAAAAAGTGCAGATGAGGGCAGATCTTGAGGGGCTTCTGCCTGCCCTGGACCACTCGGATGCACTGGCAGCTTTCCTCCCAGCAAAGAAAATATGCAATTGGCTTGTGCAGGAAAGCCAGGGAGCTTTGCTGGGCAGGGAGCTCTGCTTGCTACGTGAAAAAAAAAATGGAAAAAGAAGGATTTAGAGGAAGCAGAAAGAAAGGGCAAAGGTCTATCTGTTATCTTATTGCCATCCAGTATCAGTCCACTGGCCCCAGCATTGCTGGGTCTGATTCTGGCAGCCAGACCTGGATCTGCCTTTGGAGAGGTAAAAGCTGGACCAAGAGCCCAAAACTCAGCCCTCAAACTGAGCTGCTGCTTTTTTCTGTGACAGATTAAACCAAACATTCTTCTCGGTGTTACTTTGTTGGCCAATGCATCAGCCTGACTGACAACCATCGACTGCATCCTGAGAACAATCTGAAGGCAACCCAGGGAACCCACCCAGATGGTGCTCAAAAGCCTTGTGGAGCAGAATGGGCTCTGCTCGACGCAGGAATTTCGCAGCAGGAACAAAGGGAACTTTGCAAACAGAGCTTTGAAACGGAAGTCATTTTATCCAGCATGCCTGCAGGAAACAAGAATCCATCTTCCAGCACAATCAAACACAGAGCTGTGCATGGGCATAATTATTAGGGGAATGATGGCAACAGCAGAGGAGCTCATCAGTCAGAAAGCTGCATAATTCCTAAACTGTCTCTTATGCTGAACCACCTGGATTTAGAGTAACATTTGCAGAGAAGATGAATGAATTCTCCTTCCCAACATGCCTGAAGTCACACCAGCAGAAGGGTCACTGCAGACATCGGATGTGTCTGCTCTGCCCCACACTTGGGCACACTCAGCTGTCCAGCAGCTCTGACAGGCCTTCCCTCCTGTCCCTCTCACTTGTGGGGACAGTGAAAACCAGAGAAATTATGTGTTTGCTTCTGGGGCATTTTTTAAGAACCTGTGCTCTTCATTCCCAATCCAAGTTATAGCTGTTGGCAGGCAAGAGGCTATGGGCAGGCAGAGGCCAGTTGTCACTGAAAGGATTTGCTTTGCTTGTGTGATTCTCCCTCCACCTTCGTAAAAATGCCACACATGGTTCACAGCTCAGCAGCTCTCTCCAAGGCTGTCCTGCCTGGGAAAAACAGGATTGTTTAAATAACAGAGCAAGTCTCTTGGCTCTGCTGGATGCCATTAAAATGGAGGCAAGGAAAGGCTTAATCTGGTGGGACTCCCACCACCCTTGTGCCAAGGCCAGGCCTCAGTGCCAGACCCTGCCAGCCTTGGGAGGGCATCCCAACACCCACCTGGGCTCCAGCACCCAAGGGCGGATGAGTGAGCTCTGCTGGGCATAGCTGCCAGAGTGCAGATTGGCAGTTGGCAGGAAGAACAACTCAGAATATGCCAAAAAGGCCAAGTCCAGCCCTCTCACCAAACCTGCCAGAAGAATGAGCCCCATCCAGGCAGGGACGGGTGCCTTGCAGATGTTCGGCCGCCTGCTTGCAGCTGTAGGGGACCTGCATGGATGTGGCTTGACGAGCACTTTCAGCTTCACTGGGCTTCCTCAAAACTGCTGCGAGAATCTCCTCTAATATTTAAGACTCTCCTTTTTTAAGCATTTCAGTTTTGTGGAGAACGGAGAGCTCTGTCCTGGGGAGCTCATTCCGAGGGAAGAGTGGGATTAAGAACTTCAAAGCAGAGTTCTCCCCTGTGACAAGTTCTTAGAAGAGACCCTGTCCAAGAGTTATCACATCTCTCCAGCAAAGGGAAAGATTTGCCATGAGAATCCTTCTGGGCTCAGGAACTTGTGCAGAGGCGGAGATTTCTGCCAGCAGCGGCTGCTCTCCAATGGGAAGCACACCCTCCTCCTGAAGGTGTGAAATCTCCAAGGAGGGCAGGCTTCTTCCCACGTGGCAGCCGGGGAACATGCCAGCAGAAGCATGTGCTATTTTAGGAAGGCAGGAAAGGAATGAAAAGGCTTTCAGAGGACTGAAAAGCCAACGTGGGATGGGTGGAAGGATGACAACTGGCTCCAACGGAAAGAGAAAAACTGATGGGCTGCAGAGGAGAGAGGGAATGTAGCCTCTGAGTGTGGGAAAAGACTCCTGTCCTACTGTGCTGCTTCCCTGGGGTTCACACTGAGAGCTGGGACACCACAGCCCAGAGCTGGCCCCAGCCCCAGCAGCATCCCAGAGGATGCCACACCCTGTGGCAGAGAGCCTGGTGATGCAGTGCCAGTGCAAGCTGGGCAAGCGGGCAGGGCTGTGCTCTTTGCCTGTGCAGCTGTTCCAGACTGTCCAGAGCAGGTGAGGAGCAGCAGGCCAGGTATCAGCCTGGGTCAGAACAGCTACAGAAACACCAACAGGAAAAAGCCCTTTTGTTCCCTGTGTCTCAACACCTGCTCCAAGACTTGCCCCAGGGCTCTTGTTGCAGGAGAATTCAGAGAGTTTTGTATTTTGTTATCACTGCACAGCATCCTCCTTGGTCTCTTCCCTTTTGTATCTGCCCCCTAAACCACTCTGCTCTTTGGGAATCTTGGATACAACGAGCTGCTCAAGAATAGTTTCCTGTCCTGCAAACAAAGATGATCCACAGCAATGAGGCTTCCATGGCAGAAGACTGAGTGAGAGGGTGACTGTAAGCTGGTAATGCCCAGGGAACCCTGTCAGGAGCCCTTGTCACTGCTCTGGAGACATTCTTAGGTCAAGAGACAAGGCATGGCAGCTGCTGGAAAGGTCTTCTCCTGTCAGGCACTCTGCCCTTGTCGGATCTCTTCACACCCAAAGCAGACCACAGCAAAAAAGAACTGTAATTTGAGTATTAGACCCCAATATATTATTTGGATATTAGACCCCAGAAAATTGCAGGAGTTTTATGCCTGTTTTCACATGACCATTCCCGCTGGCAGAGCTGAACAAACAATCTGCCATGAATATTTGATCCTTTCTTTCCATTACCAGATTGAGGCTGCCCCAGACCTGCTCATTATTCAGCAGGATTGATGCAGCTTTTTGTTAGCTCAGTGTGGCACTGGGGGTGCTCAGCTCCACCAGCAGCCACCACTCCACCTCTGCAGGTGACAAGTGACAGGTGCCACCATGGGGGCAAGGACAGGGCTGCCTGAGCCAGAGCAATGCCACCTTTGCTGGTACCACAGTGGGAGAGAAGAAGAGCCCAGAGTGAGGGGTTTGGGTGAGCAGCCCCTGAGAAAAATGTTTTTAGTTTGTCAGTTTACTGATAAAACAAATAAAACAATGTCAACTTCTGATGCCTGTGAAGGTTGGGGGTAAAGATTCAGTGCTGCTGCATGTTCAACATCCCAGGGGCAAGAAGGTTGTAGAGGGGGGACAGTGGAGAGGTGAGAATCCTGCACCAGGCTCCAGAGGCTTTTTGGCAGTTGGTGGTAAAACGTTTGGGGTCAAAAGTTTCACTCAATGATCTTGGAGGTCTTTTCTAACCCTAATGATTCTGTGATTTCTATGATTACTGGCTCTCTGGCGAGGTTTTCCACGTCCCAGATGAGACAGGTAATGAGAGCACTTGACTGCTGAACTCTTTTTGACATCTCTGCTTTTGCTCTTCTGCAGGAAAAAGAAAGCAAATCCATTCTGATTTCTGTGGAATTCACTCCTCACCTCTGGGTGGTGTTTTAGAAATCAAAAGTAAATCCATTATTTTGCTTCTTGTCTAAGGACTCGAAGCCTTTCACAGATGTTAAGGCCACTTATAAGTGAACGGATTTGTATTTCAAGCTCCTGGCTGTATTTTTCATGCGTTTTAAGTACTGACAATGGGAGAGGTAAATGCACAAACTCAGCAAGGATGCTCACACATACCAGGATTAGACAAGCAAAAAGAAGCAAATGTATCTATCCCTGTGCCCTGGTCATCCCAAGGGCAACTTATCTCCAAAATACTCTCTTAAAAATCTCCCAGTGTATCTGGAGCTTGCAGCTTCCTTTCTTCCCTGGAAGAACCTTCACAGATTTGCCTTGCTTCTCATTTGCTGAGGCTGGATAGAGGAGAGAAGAGCTGCTCTTTTTCCACCCAGTGTGACATTCAGCCACACTCTGGGCTTAGTCTTCAACTGTGGTGTAATTCCATTTCCCCTCTGGATGATGTGCTCTCGGGAGCCTGCCTTGTGCATAAAAGATCCATGATGGGGAGCCGCATCATTCTTTTTTTTTTTTCCATGAGCAGGTGCAAAATATAATGTCCCTGATTTTCAGGATCTGATTAAACTGTCATAGATGTGGAGCAACCTCAATAACTCCCAGCACCAGGGAGGGATGGCTTATTACAGCACTGCACCCTCCTATGCCAGCAGAAAGCATCTCTCAGCATTTCAATTACAAAGCCCTATCCTCAGGATTTGTTTATTTAAATTGGAGGAATTTGGTGCTCCTGGAAGCCTGTAATCCACAGGCTGGAGTCCAGCAGGCACAGCCACATCCCTGATCTCCAAGAGGGGCCGCTGGTCCAGAACAATGATGTGCAAACCTCACAGGCAGACATTGGCAGTGGGAGCACCAGCCACCTCCAGAAGGTCCCAGCCCTCAGTGCCTCCAGCACTGGAGTTTGTCCCAAGCTCTCCCACACATCCACTTTTGTGCTCACTCATCCAGCCACAGCTCCTTTCTCCAGCCTTACTCTTTCCCTCCTCCAACACCAGAAGTGCCTGAGCACAGATTCCCAGCAACAGCTTCTGGCACTCCCTCACCTTTGCTGAAGTTCCTCAGTGACTCACCTGTCTCAAAAACAGCATGTATTTTTCTGTTTTCCAGGTTTGGAGAACCAGGATAAAAACAAGAGGATGGGAACATCCTCCAGTTCTGCAAGAACTTGGACTATGCAGTGGCCAATTTGAGGAGCTGGTGTCCAGGGGAGGGAGAGGCTTAAGCACAGGGAGGGAGAATTCCCTCTGATGGAAATAGTGACAGGAACCAGCTCTGTGTTTTGGAGGGGGGAAACCCCCATGTCAAAGGGGGTGATAGCAGGACCCCAGAGCCAACAAGCCACTGGGGCAGGGGCAACGAGGGTCAGAGCACACTGTGCTCAGCCAGTCTTCACTGCCTTCCCTTCGCTGCTTTTTGGCAAAGCTGTTTCCAATATTGGAATTGAATGCTTAACTGTTACACTGATGGAATAAATTAGACTGAATCTTTTATCCTGAAATCTTCTCCATAAGAAAGAGACATCTGAGGCCTCTGGCACGCTGACAGGTATTCCCTTCCCTGGGGGCTGGCAGGGGGGTCACAGATGTCCCTGGCTGACGCCAGCCGGAGCAGGGTATCCACGTTCCAGCGCTCCAGCGTGTCCCTGGCCATTGGGATGGGCTGGCCTGGCACGGGCACGGCCCAGCTGCAGGAGGGATCACCCTTGGCAAGGGATCAGTAGCATTTCTCTGGCAAGTGCCAGCGCTATGGAAGCAGCCTGAGAGGCGCTGTGCCTGCCTTGCTCCACGACAGGAATTAGCCAGATAATTGCTCCGGCTCCCAGGGTGTCCTGGCCACCCAGAGGTGCAGCATCGGGCTCTGCTCCAGCACTCCCAGGACATTTTGCTATGTCCTCACCACAGTGCAGAGTTGAGCCAGGCTGGATCCCAGACCAGCCTGTACCAAGACCAGCCTGGTTAGTCCAGAACAATGTGCTGCACTGGTGTCAAAATCCTCTGGCAAGCTGCCATGCCACGGCCTTGTTTCATATTCCAAGGTAGACGTGCCGATGCCGGAGCTAAAAAACCCCAACTATTCAAATTAGCAATCAGCACCAATGATTGCCCTTCCATCCCGTCCCTGTGCTGAAACAGGAGCTCCAGTCCCTGCACACAACCAGTGAACACATGCTCAGCATCTGATTCCGAAGAAGGCTTCGGCACCGTGAAAAGAACAGGGAGAAGGTACGGCAGAGTGGGAGCTGCCATCTGGGCTCGCATCTGCGCGTTTGCCAAGGCGCAGATGGAGGATCCTTTTCTCTGACTCGTATTTGGCCCTGGAAACTGGGGGATGATGGAATGAAGAAGCAGCTCTGCCTGGAGCCTGGTCACTATTTGGGACTCAACATTAATGCCAAGCCTGTGAGGCTCCTGTGACCAGCACAGGGAGAGGTGCCAGATCTAGGTCAGGCTGTGGGGACAGTGGCTGGTGACACGGCCCCTCCACCAGCACTGGAAGTGGTGCCATGGTAGCCGGATGGGGAGACACCCCACCATGAATGACCTGCCATTGGCACCCAACACTTCACCATGCAGCTGAAGATGCACTTTGCTGTGGTGTGTCAGCACCATGTAGTGCCTTCCTCACCTTCAGGAGACTCAGGGTTCTCTTGAGTCCATGGAGTGACACCTGGTTTCCAAGTGACACAGAAAACAAGAATATGTCTGACTGGGAAGACCAAGGATATTACAGGAATAAGGAAACTGGATGCCACTGGCAGGAGGAGCCTAAACTCTGAAGATGAAATAAAAGGGGGAGGTCATTGCTACAAGCAGTGAGGCCTTTTCTCCAGGTCAAGGGCTGTAGCCAAGCTATGGCCTGAACGTACATGTGCTGTAACAGGGGAGGTCTGGGCAAGAGCCAAACCTGTCTTAAAACACATATAGAAAATAACAACAGCATGAAAACACTTGCAAGTTCTCCTTTCCTTCTCCAAGGATGACATTCTTGGCTCTCCTTCTTTAAGTCACACGTTAACTAAATTCCTCCTGTTTCTCTTACCCCATTCATCCCCAATCAGGTTGGAATCTGGGGGTCCTTTCCTACAGTTATTCCTTGACACCAAAGAGAAACGGTTCTAAAGTGGACAAGGGTGAAAGATGGTGGAGGGCCAGCCCAGGAAGCGTGGGCAAGGGCTGCTGCAGACACCAGCTGCCCACAAGGCTCAGCACCCCCTCCACCGAGGGGCTGTGGGGCTGTTCAGTGATAGCCAGCAACCACTGGAGTTACCTCAGTGTCTCCTTTGCCCCATCAGCAAGAGGCAGAGCAGGAACAGCTCTGGGAGGACAGTGGCAGAATATTTTCTGGTGAACCATGCAGTACCAAGTACCCAGTGCTCAATAATTCCACAAATACATAGGATCATTCCCTGGCACAGGAAGGTGTATGTTTGACTGTCTCCAAGTTCCACGCCTGCTGTTCCAGCACATGGCTTGGTGGGTGTGGTGACTCCCCAGCAGGAGAAGGACTTGCTGGCTTCCCTCCCCCTGCTGAACTCCCAGGGGTCCTGTCTGCTCCTTCAGAGCTCATTCCTCAGTGGAAAGAACCCACCACACCCAGCCCACAGAATCCTCAGCACCAAAAAGCCAATTGCAAACATAAAGCCTTGGGGAGGCAGAAAGCTGAACAGCCAGGTCAGTAGCAGACAGGGGGAATAATGACATAAATTGGAGGGAGTTTGAGCTCTTGTCATGCTGGGCTGGATTGAGGCAGGACTCAGTCCCCAGGCCAGGAGCAATGTATTTGGTGGGCCACATGCGTGGGGAGCCAGGAATGTCTCACCCAGCCACGCAAAGCTGCAGCACCTTGACACATGTCCTGTACCCATCGTGTTCCATGAGTTTAATTAAGCACAGGAGCAGAAATGGTGGAGCACAACAGAGAGCTTGGAGGCTGGCTGTCCACAAAAGCTTCCTCAGAGCCGGATTGTTCAGATGAAGGAATGATCTCATGAGCAGATGGGAGAAAGGCTTTGCTTGTTCCACAGAAATCTGGGCTAGAGCAGACATGAGGAAACGCAGCACAGAAAACCATTGTGCTGGAGTGTGAGAATGGAGCCAACAGCCGAGGGGGGAAGGTGTCGGGGGGTGTCTGCTCCCCCACTCCCAGCAGCAGCCACGGGAGCATCCAGGCAGCCGACACAAGGCTCCAACTCGGCTGTGAATCTGGCACCAGCACTCAGAGGGGGAACAGGGAACTCCACTGAGAACTGTGTCCACTCGGTGACGAGCGCTGGCAAATGACAGTGCCAGAGGTGCCACCTCCTGCACCACAGGACACACTCCCGAGGGGCTCAGGGACACTGCTGAGCCCAGACAAGGAGAGAGATATTTGCAGACAGCAAAACTTGGGGGTTTTTCTTCTTTTAAATAAGGTTAATTATTTATTCATGCACAAAACACAGGTTATTGTTTGCTAAACAAATCTGTGCGCCAGTCTGTGTGCAGCTCTCTGTGCGTGCCAAACGCCCAGTTTCTGAACAAATTGTGCCTCTGTTGGTCCAGAACTCTCTCCTGTGCTGGGCTGGGCTTGTTGTGGGCCTCGGGGGGGTCAGATCCATCCCAAGGGCCCTATGGGAGCAGTGAATTCACTGGGGATGGAAGAGATGTGCACCAGGGCTGGGTAGGAGCAAGGAGCTGCCAGAGTGTCACAGGCACCACCATCCAGAAATGCCCAGGGCCCAGCCCAGGCAGCAGCGATGGAGCACCCAGGGAGGGCTCAGCTGCTCCAGCTCCGTCCAATCCCATCCATGGAACCATCTCAGAAACACACTCAGGAACACCAGCGTGTCTGCAGCAGCCCAGGCACAGAACTAACGCCTCGCAGGGCTTTGTTATCACAACACCACACGGTTAAATGTCCTAAGCAATCTTTTTTTAAGGAAAACAAGTCTTTAGAAACAGAGGTGACCCCAGAAGCGATAAGTGAAGAGGTGCACCTGAAAGTCTGTTATCAGCTATTTGTGCCTGGCTCTGCCTCAGATTTCTCATTTCGATGTGACGGCAGCTGAAAATTGGATAGATACTGGCTTCACCTCAAACAAGACTTTCTCTTTTTGTCTTCAAGGGCAACTTAAGTGCTTTACCCTCAGAGGTCGGAGAGAATCGCAGGATGCTGGAAAAGGAGTGTTCTGGAGTGGGAACCACAGTGCTGCTCTGCAGCACAGTTTGATAATTAAACTCCACGGTGAAGGAAGTGAGAGGGAGGCTGGGAAAGCACAAGTTTGTTCTTAACATCAGGTGCTGATGAGCTTTTCCTTAAAAACAAAAAGCAGGTTAAATTTCCAGCACTCCTCCCAAGCTATGTTCTGCCACCAGTGCTGCCTCCAGCCCAGGTCCCACGTCCCAGAGGGACCCAGCTCAGGGAGATGTTGGTGGGGCTGGCTCTGGCACCACTGAGGATTGTCCTTGAGAGACACATGCCAGGAAAGGGAAGGGAAGGAGAGGAAAAGGGCAGAGGATCACTGGGGTCTCAGCCTGAGAGCAAATTCCTCCATCAATGACAACACAAATCATGAGGAATAAACCAGAGCCCATTCCATCCCCAGTGCAGGGAGCAAGGAGAGAAAAGGGACAATTGGGATGCTGGGGTGAGAGGACAGAACTCCTTCTACAGAAATGAGGCTCTGAGAAAGGTTCCAAAGGAGAGGCAGAGACCAAAAGAAGTTCAGTCTGACAGAAGGAAATGGAGGGAAAGAGACTTCCTGAGACCAGGCAGAGCTGGGAATGCTGTGATTCTACTCAGGCTGTCCATCCCCTGGAAGAGAGTGTGACAACCTGAGCAGTCAGAGAGTTCTCCCACCACCAAAACACCTGCATCTTACCTTAATCCTGAGGAGGTTACATCACACAGACTTCCCAGCATCCAGTGACAACTAATCCACTGAAATCTTCTCTCCCCCATTTCGACTCAAGCTCTGCAGCACAAGTGCAGATTCTGAATCAATACATTTCTTCAGTCAATGTTTTTGTCTGTTTTTCCCTATAAACACCCATCCAATGCAATGTGTGAAACGCAGATGTGCTGAGTGGGAAAGCTGAGTCTTTCAGACTCATCCCATGCCAGCACAACCAGTGAAGACTTCCCGGGAGCACAGCTGGGGAGCAATGCCATTACAGATGTGCTCTGCTGAGGGCTCCCAGTGCTTCCTGGGCAGAGGAGCCCCATCAAAGCCAAGCAAATCCCTAAAGTCCTGGGTTTGCTCCGTCCAGGCACATACTTCTGCCTGAATCCAGGACTGCAGCTGGGAACTGTGTGTGGATCCTGCAGCTGGAGGGAGAATATTCCATCTGGAGAATTCTGGTGCTGCCAGAGAGATTGGGGGTGAGATGTGTGCATAGAGCCTACAGCTGCCCTGGGATGGACACCCTCATGTCCTGCCCTCATGTCCTGCCCCCAGGACAGCCCCAGCACGCTTGGCAGCAACCTCTGAATTCCTGGGAGACCTCAATTCCCTGAAAACCAAACCACGAGCAGGGACATGACCTCGCTCACCCTGTCACATGAGAGGGGATGCAGGAGGGAAAACCACAAGACCCGACCCTGCAGCACTGGCCCAAATTCTCTCTGTTCTAGGAAAAGAGTTCCCTCTCTGCCAGCAGTGTCCCCTCCCCAGAAGCCACCAAGCCCCCTCCCCTTGCAGCACCTGAGGCACCATCCATGTTCACTGCACAGACGAGGCCTGAGCAGCACTTCAGGATCTGCAGGAATGTTTCCCAAACGAATGCTGAGCTGCAGAGACTCAGCCCAGCTCCACTGCTTCCCACGAGACCCATTTCAAACCAGACCAAAGCCCCCTGGTCCCACATCCCTTTATAATGAGTTGTCTATTTTTTCTAGTACTTCGATGGGAATTTTTTTCCCTTTAATACCAACAGCTGACACATTATGAGTAAAAGGAAGAGTTCACAGAATAAACTTCAGTGCATTAATTATTGAGGGATATAATCCAAATTTATTTAATGAATTAATAATAAGTCATAGGGGTATTTTAATAATGAAATACTTCTAGTTGTGTTTCAATAATTACGGCTGGCTTTCATAATTACACTGCTGCAGTGAAAATAAAATCAAAATCAATTAGGTGGTAGCAATTCTGTCCCAGGAGTGCCCTGTGCAACTCTATCTAGATCAGGTTTAAAGGGACACAACAAAAATCAATGTTGGTTTAAATTTCCAGTGTGCAACTCATTCTGTGCTTCGCTGTTGAGAGCAGTCAGGGCTTCCCTGTGTGTAGCCACTTCAAGAGATCAGGACTAGGTCTCCTTAGGAGAATCTGGGAGCAGAGCTCTCAAAAACCATTTCCTTTTAAAGAAAACGGACATCTTGTCATAGCCCTTGATTCCAGGAACCGAAGCTGGAATTCTGCTGGGGCTGTCACCCTCTGGCTCTGGTGGGTGCCAAGAGCCCAGGGCACCGAGAGAGCTGAAGATACCCAACTCTTGTTCCCCACACCAATTGTGTTTGTTTAGAGATAACACTGCCAGAGCATTTCTCAGAAAGGCAGACAAAATGTTTCTAGTTCCCTCCCATTCCAGGGAACCTTTATCCCACCCTCCAGCTCAGTTGAACTCAGAAAGCAGCTGGGTTCCTTTAACCTTTTTCATCTCAAGAGAGAGTGTTTGGAACTGGGAAGAGCTCCCTATTCAGCTTGTTGAGTCAAATTGTCACTTCCAGCAGCTGGGATCCCTCCCAGTGGCTGCAGAGCCTGACAGCTGGGCAGGCAGGAAGGCTCAGCCTTCGCTGTGGAGCTCTGGAGAAACCTCCTGCTTCCCCCAGCACCTGGATCTCTGCCTGGCAGGCAGCTGGGACCCTGCTCTCCCTCAGGGTAGGTGACACCCGTGTCTCCATAACATCAGGGAACCCCAGCTGTGGGATGGAGATGGGCTCCAACACCAGCAGCCCCCAGCACAGCTGGAACCCCAGGATGTGCCAACGGAGACAACGCCAAGCCCCTGAGCAGCCCCACCTCACTGGGGGACTTTGGCACAGACACGGCAAACTGAGGGAGTGGAAAAAGTAACCAGGAAAAAGCTGGGCACGCTGCTGCTTGCATTTTGGGGGAATTCTGAGTGGCCACACTCAGGTGAGCCTCTGCTGCCTAGGAGTTGGCTTAGCCCCACTGCAGGATGAGTTGAGCTCACTGCAGAGCCTGCCTGCCTCCTCTCCCACCAGGCTGAAGGTGCAGCATCCAACCCCTCTCCCTTGGCAGCTGCAAGTCCTGTTCACAGTCCCCACATCTTTGAACATCTGGCTGCTCATCATAGAGGGCTTTGGAAAAACATCCCATTCCCCAAAAGATGTTGCAGCCAGGATTCTCCAGGCAGTGGTTTCTGGGCGTCTCACACAGGAACAACCCAGAAGCAGCAGAGTAACAGGGGGCTGGCCCAAAACAGGAAGGGACAAAGATTTTCAGCATCAAAGATTAAGAGCCATAAAACAGAAAAGGGGAAATTCAAGTACAGCATTAAGGGCAAAGTATTCACAAGCAAGAGGTCAGTCAGGCAATATTTATCCAGAGGGATGTCGTCACCAGAGGCTTGAGCACAAACAAGATGTGACACTTGGAGAAGGAGGGACGAGGGGCTACAGTGCTGGTGTGAAAAATGGGTTTGTGCCTGAGGAAATGTTCAACAGTGCTGGGGACACTGTGGGCGCTTCTCCCTGACACCCAAGACATTCCTGCTCTGCTCCAGCAACACTGCAGCTTTGGCTCCCAGAAAAAGCAGATGTGGCTTCACTGGCAATAATCATTGGCACCTTGGTATTTGTGTCTTGTGTAATAAGGAGTGACCAGTGTTGCCTGTGAGGGGATCACTGCCCTGTAATTATGCATCCAGTATGCAAATTCCCATCACATGCAGAACTGCCACAGCTCTGCACCTCAGTGCCACAGCAGTGCTGCTGGGACAGTCCGTGCTTTGGATTATACATGGAATGTAATACACTGTGCTTAATGGCAGGGATCATTCTGGGGCAAATGCCCCTGATTCTGTCCTCCAAACACCAGCACAGTCACCCTTGTTCTTCAGCAGCCTGGAGCTCCTGGCAGCAGGAGGGTTGATTGTAATCCTGCGAAAAAATGCATAAGAAGCCAACCCAAACCACCTTCCACTCAGGGCTTTGCCATTGCTCCTGCAGCTCAGAGGATCCAAAACATTTGCACTGAAAAACTCATTGAAAAATAGTGGCTAGTTAAGCAAAAATGGGCCCAAACTCCTGAGCTTGTATTTGTTACCTAGAGAACAGTGCCTTGGCTTACATTCCAATGCCATCAGTTATTCCTTCCCCATGCTCTGCTTTGAGCTGCTACTCAAACTGCGTGGACCGTCCTCCAAATTTCCCAGTGCTCCTTCCAGCTCCTTAATTAACTCCAAGTCCCATAAGAAGATCCAGTGCAGGAGCACATCACACAGACAGCCTGCAGCTGCACATCCTCACACGCTCATCCAGCCAACAAGACATGGCTGTGAGAGGAAACCTCGGGTGTGAAGGCTCCTGCCCCACACCAAACCCAGGGATGTTCAGCACGTGGAGTCAGCCCAGGAAATGGGAAATAGTTCTGTTTGTGCAGCAGCAGCACTGGCCACCCATGGAAGCACCCACAGGGTGGGACTGGGGTGCCAGGGAAACATGGCACAGCCCCCATCTCCTCCAAAATCAAACAGGCAGCTCAGACCCAGCTGCAGAAGGACAGGCAGGAGAAGCCTGTCCTATTTTTTCTATGGGACAACATTGCTCCTCAAAACATCAACTGCTTCTCTGTGAGTGCAGGCTGCATGGAAAGCAGAATTCCAGTTGAACGTAGCAGTCCTCCACAGTGAGAGTGGTTTGGTGCTGAAGCAAAGGCTGTGGATTCTCCATCCCTGAAAATATTCACAACTCACCTGGAAAAAAGGCCCAGGACAACCTGCTGGAGCTCTGAAGTCAGGCCTGACTTCAAAGCCAGCCCTCCTTTGAGCAGGAGGATGCATTTCACCTAGGATACAGGATGCCACCTGCAAGCAAGAGCCTCTGTGGGTGGTGGGTCCTCTGAAGGCACCAGCTCTGCTCCTCCATCACTCGGGAAGGGGTCCATGTACAGATAATTGATGCATTTTTAACTTGCAAATGCGGCACAAACTTCCCTCAGGAACATCTAATTCACATTTTAAGTAACAAAAGGGCTCAAATCCCTTTCTTGCCTATTTAGTCATGCTGCATTTGGTAGAAGTGAGATGAAACGCTCAGCTCAGGGAAGATCAGAGAGAAATTGTATGATTTCCACATTATAGGATAATTCCACGGCTGACTTACCCAAATGTGCAAGATGAGACGCCACACTCAGACAACGTTCACCATGCTGAGCTGAACTCTGGGTCTCAGAGTCAAAGGAGAAGGGAGCAAGCAGGAGGAGCAGGATTAGCAGGAGAATAACAGATGGGGTCTCTGAGCATCAGGGCACAAAGGAGACCAGTGAGAAGGTGCTGGGTGCAGGAGCCTGGCTGCACTACCAGCAGAGAGGAATGCTTCAGAGGAACAAGAGGAACCTGGCCAGGTCTGGATGCCTCCAAGGTGAGCTCACACCTATGGAATGCCCTTTCATCCCCCCCACCCACACCAGCTCTGCTCCCCTCCACCCTCAGCTGCAGGTAGGGGATCTCTGCCTCTGAGCATCACCCTCGGTGCAGGTGGAGGCTGGCAGAGGGAGGCAGCCCAGCTGCAGCCCCCTGGCAGCCACCTCTGTATCTCAAGTTATTTATTTTTAAGCATCTGGGCCTCTGCACTAACCTCCTGACCAGGCACTCGAGGGCTTTACCTGTTTCATGAGGTCTGGACACTGCCTTTCCTTCCCACCCCTTTCCTTTTGTTGATCAAACTGAATTTTATCTCAGAGCAGAGCATCTTTCCAGAACAGAAGGCTCAAATGCTTCATCTTGACAAAGCTGAAACCAAGTCTTTGTTTTGCCAAAAATACCCCTTTCACTTTTCATTTTGTCCTGCTAGTCACCAGATTAAATCCACATTAACAAATATTGTCATTCATCCTAGGAGTACAGTTTTTGGAAAGCAAAGTGTTTGTTACAAAAAGCATCATCCTGCTCTCCCAGTCCACCACAAGCACACGGGAAGGGGAGGAGGAGCCTTTCCCAGCCCCTGGCTCACAGTGAGCACAGCTCTGCCTGTTCACCCATTAGTTCATTAGGGACAGCCCTAATTAACTCTCCCAATCTCACCACATTTATCTCACCCCTTTTACTGGTGGTTGTGTGTTTATTTTGATGCCTCGGGTTTTAGCTTTTATATTTTTCAGATTCTGTGCTGCTTTAGTGTGTACTTCTGGGCTTCATATTAGGGGATGGTGAGCTCTCTGCACAGAGTAGGGAGACAAAACAATTCCTTCTCTAGCTGGGGACCAAGGACAAATGATCCAAACCTCAGGCCCAAGCGCATAAACAACTGGACTGAAGAGAGAAAAACAAGAAGCATGGAACTTGATAACCTAAAGCTGGAATTGCACAATTAACTCCAATATGCAAATGGAGCAGAACTGATAAAAGTGCCAGAGCCCGTGCCCGGTGTCCATTTTGTGACCATTTTGGTTCATCTTGGGTGCAGCCCTGGCTGGGCTCTTGTGCTGCCCAAGGTGGATCCATTGAGACCTTCCAATAAATCCCTACTTTATTCTTTAGCTCTGTCTAGTGTCTGTTCTAGGTCAGCCTTCACAAGGCACCAGTTTCAGCCGTGCTCCCGTGGCTCCCAGTCTCCAGGAGGTTCTGCAGCCCCCACCTGCCAGAGCTGCTGCTCCAGCCAGGGGCTGCCCGTGGGGAGCCCAATGCCCAGCCCTTCAGGAAGCACTTTTCCACCTGGCTGTGCACGGGCAGAGAGCACAGGGAGAGGGTTCAGTCCCATGGAGCTCCTGGCTGGGGACTGTCCCTGCCACTGGCCATCCACCTCCAAAGCTGCTGCACACGAGACACTTGCAGCCACTTATCTTGCAGCCCACTGCAATTTAATTATCAACTTGGAAGCTCTCCAGCAAAGCATAAAAAGTCAACCCATTGCAGTTGTTTAGGTGTATCATTGCCCTGCTAATTGAGTTTGATGGGAATTTCAAGAGGACTTTATGATATTTTCCTTAAGTGCTGTTACGTTTAAGTCTTCCTCATTCTCTGTGTTGCTGAAGGCAGAGGAGGGGTAGGAGAGAGACCTCCCTTCATCCTCAGACTAGGAGTAGTGGATAAAATATGTGGAGGTGACTCCTTACTGAGCCATATCTCTCTTTCTGAGAGCCAATTCCCTTTTGAGGAACACTGCTGTGGACATCAACTCCTGCCAAACTACAAAAACCTCCCCATTTGTGTCTGTGCACGGGGTTTCCACCAGTGCCAGACACTGAGACCAGCCTCAGTCCTGCCATGGAGCCAGAGGCTGTGACAAACAGTTCACAGCCATGTCCTGCCTCACCCCAAATCATTTCACTTCCAGAGAAAATGCCACCCTGCCATGGCATTCTGCTCCAGACCCAAAGCCCCAGCTGTAACCAGAGAGCCCAGATCTCTGAGCCAGGGGCTCCATGAGCCAGGGGCTCCATGAGCCAGGGGCTGTGGGAATCAGAGCATGGAGGGTGCTTGGGGAGCTGGCACTGCTCCCACTGTGCCAGCACGGCCAGGATGTGCCACATGGCACCTGCAGGGTTGGCTCCCAGTATGGGGCAACCCCTGGGAAAGGCCAGGAGGGGTTCTGGAAAGTGAGTCTGTGACACACAGAGTCTGTGAATATTCTCTGTTCTGTTGTTGTTATTTAAACTCTTAAGGTGCAATCAGGCTAAAAGGATAAATAGAATCACTGAATTTGTACACAAAGCCCCCCAGTGCCTCTGCCCAGCCCCCAGGAGTCACTGGGGCTCAGCTGCAGAGGCCTTCACTGACCAAAAATCTCAGCAGCCAGCAACGTGCCAATGAGGCCAACAGGACCAACGAGGAGAGGGGGGAATGGTGTCACTGAGAACCCCACGAGCAGAAAATACCACAGAGAAGCTGCTTAAACAGGCTCTGCTCAGAGACACCTGCACTTTCCTTCAGGGCAGGTCCCCAGAAGCCTGGTCTCACCTTGGGCTTTATCCCTGTGTCACCCTCGGGAGGCTCCTCTGTAAATCCAGCAGCTTGCTGCAAATGGAGGAAAGGGAAGTCTAAAACCTACACCAGGTTCTTCCTGGTGGGAGGTTTCCTGAGTGGCCACAACGAGGCAAGGCTGGCACACAGCAGCTCAACCCCTGGCACCACTGGGCTGGCAGCGAGCAGCTACTGACCTGCATCTAGGCACTCACGTTGAGTCTGTTTTCCAGCTAAACACAGCAAAATTTTGGATCTTCCCAGCTGTCAGCATCAGTTCTGGATTTGCTCTGCTCACCCACACGCCAGGAGCCAGGAGCAGCCCCTGCCCAGGCAGCAGCTGGTCCCACATCCCTGCCCATGCTCGGCTGCTGGGGCTGGGCACAGTGCCAGGCTGATGATATCCACCGTGACGTCTGCTCTCCAGCCACACCAGCTCCCAGACACGGGGAAGAGACACTTTTCTTCTCACATCAGGAGCGGTGGCAGCGGCACACGTAATCCGCGCTGGCACCAGATTCTCCATTTCGTGTTTGAATGATGCTGCCACAAACATTTATTGTCACAAAAGAGGTTATTCAAACACGAGCAATTAGGCAACTATATTAGCATATTTTTCATTGTAATATTACAACAAAGGGTATATTCCTCCCAGTGAATGTATTTATAGGCTTTCAGAGCTAATATTTGTTTAAATGATTAATATGTTTTTCAAATACATGTGACAAGTGTGGCAGAAATATTTTTATCTCCACAAACAATGTTCTGAAAGGCAAGAGCTCAGAGTCTCTGGGAGGGCTGTTTTCCAGGTTCAGCAGAGTTTTTCAACACATACAAGTTACATTTTTATCATCATGAATTCCAAGAGAAGGCCTTTCTCTGAGGAATGTTTAGAAATAAGCTGAGGCTGCATGGCCTCCACCCCAGCCAGTACCTTTCTGTATGACACCTTTCCAAAGAGTCCCTGGATTCTCCCTGCAGTTAGGTCACCATTTCTATCCAAAGTGTGTCCCTTACTCTTACTGAGAAAATTCCGGAGGGTGGGTGGCTTAAAGCAAGGCTCAGAACAGAAGCGTGTTGAGTTTTTAACCAACACTTCCCTTTACTGAACACCTTCACACAAAGGGACACAAGATTTTAATCACAATTCTGGTGTGTGGGTGGTAGGAGTCAACTTCCAGAGTTCCATGTTCCCTTTTCTGATCACCCCCATGGACAAGCACATCCTTTGAGTCTGTGATCTGTGAACTCCCTCGCTCTGGCTTTTCTTAAAAAACAAGAGAAAAACAGAGAGAAGTAAATTCAAAGAGGTTAATGTCGACATGTCTGTAGCTGAGGGGTTCTGGTTGGAGGGAGCAGAGCTGGGGCTGAGGGTGCCAAGCCCCTGGACCAGACGCCAGCAGGGACCCCCTCACTGCCCTGCCTGGAGGAGTGAGCTGGTCCCTAGCACCCAATCCCCTCCTATCTGGGATTTCCCCCTAATTAGTTTCTGTCCAAATCTATCAGACCCTGCTCCTGAGGTTTGAGTGAGAAGGGGCAGGGTTGGGTCAGGGCATTATGGGGTGCTGCTGCTCATTCAGTACCCAGCACAAAAGTGTGGAGAAGTTGTGAATAAGGCTCCAAATGCCAGCAGGTCCCAGAGCAGCACCCTGACGATGCTATCAATGCCCTGAGCTGTCTGCCCCATCACCCCCACCCCTCTGGGCTGAAGCACGCTGGTTTTGGGGGACGACAGCTCTGGCAGACCCGTGTGGGACAGCAGCCTCGAGTACCTGCAGTGTCTTTCCAGACATTAAAAGCCAGAGGGCTTTCCCCACTGACAATCTTCATGTCCTGGGCAGCCTTCTGGAGCTGGCAGAATAAAGTGACATTAACCGAGGAGTATGAGATGCCTGTGATCAATGAAATCTCAGCCTGGGGTTTTTCTGCCTGTTGCAGTCCTCCTTCCCTTTTAAACGACAACTGAGCCATTATTTACATTGTACTCGGCTGCGCGAGGAAGTGGAGTCTGAAAAGGAATATATTAACACCACCTGTGGAACCGAAATAGCCATCATCTGCAGGGGAAGTGGGCTGCGGGCTCCAGCCTGGTGTCTCTGGGAGAGGCGAGCGGAAACTGCCTCGGGCTCGGAGCCGCTCCGGGGGATGAGCGGCTGAGGGGAGGGAGGGGTGCCTGGGGCAGCTCTCCGGTGCCAAACCAGGGTTTCCCAGGCTGGACACTGCAGGTGACATGCTCTGTCCCAAACTCGAACCAAAATGGACAGGCATTTGCTCTTTGAACCACAGATTTAACCTGCTCAGAGCCCAAGATCCCACCAGGTCCTCCTGACACCCCGGGCAGGGCAGCTCTGGCAGGAGCAGCCAGGTCTGACCTCCAGTGCTGTTGGTGCCAGCAAATTCCCAACTTCTGCATGGACGGCTGACACTGAACTCGACAGTGTTGGTGGCACAGGGGACACTGCTCTGTCCTTCCCAGAAAGGCTCCACAGCACCTGGCCTGCAGCCAGTGGTGTCAGTATCTCTGCAGTTCAGAGAGGAGTTTAAAGGACTTTCCAGCCAGGGTCCTTCTCACGGCATCCTGTGACACCTCCCTGAGCCACCACAGTGGTCTTAGTGGTAGAAACCTCCAGAAACCTCCAGGTCCCTGGAGGACACAGATTCATCCCTCTCTAGAGAAGAGGAACCTCTTGGCAGCAGAAGCTGAGACACGACGTGATGGCTGCCCCATCCCTGGAATTGTCCAAGGCTAGGCTGGACAGGGCTTGGAGCAGCCTGGGATAGTGGAAGGTGTTGCAGTCCCTGGCAAGGGGTTGGAACTAGATGGGCTTTAAGGTCCCTTCACACAAACCATTCTGTGATTCTGCCCTGGCACTGGCGAGTGGCTCCTGTCCCTGTCCGAGCCCAACCCAGCACCTGTCCCTTCCAGTCCTCCCCAGCCTGAGCTCCCAGAGCTCCCCTTGCAAAGATCAGCTGCAAACCTTGATGAAATCTGAACAGCAACTGACACCTTGCAGCCGTGCTGGAAATGTGGTTTTCCACCATTGCTGCTCTCTGCAGCGAGAGTAAATTCACAGACAAATCCATGACCCCGGATTCTTTTAAAAATTCTCCAAACAGAGCCTTAGAAATGCATGGCTTTGCTCAAGATCACCCTGTTTGTGTTGGTATGAGGCCAAAATCCATGAAAAATAGCATGCATGCCAAAAAAATCAATTTTATATAATAAATACAGATCATTTGGATGTTTCTTGCCAAAAACAATGCAAACATATACATCCTTCATGATTCTTATCAGAGCACAGCTGAATCTTTAATACACTCCACAGACAGGCTACTAAAAGGCAAGAATACATTGCTCAATGGTTAAAGTTTCCTCATGTCCATCCCTTGCAATGGCTTTAATGGTCAAAAGTGTGAAATTCAATTAAATGCAGAAATTAATAAATCAAACCTCAAAGATTGTTCAATGTAAAACCCTATTTTTAACAAAGAATAGGGGCTGGAGTAAAAAAATATATATATTTGGCTGCACTAGAATTGCTTTATGTTGCTGCAGAAATGTTTACCAAGGAGTAGCTGCTCTGAGCTCCACATTCCCAACAATCTCATGTGTTTAAGGTCCATGAGTGTGTCAGGGCATTCAGCAGCATCCAACACCGTTTCCTGGAACACAAACGTGTTGCAGCAAATGGTTTAAATTCTCCATTACAACCTAGGTGGAATAAATAAAATATTCCATCTGCCTAATGTGACATGCAGATCAGACCCCTGTGGGTAATCCTGGAGTTTGCAAAGGTGCATATGGGATGCTCCAGCAAATTTAATAAATGTAAAGGAGGTTGTTTTATTTTTTAAAATAACCTTTATGTTATCCTTGCTGTAAATTATGTAAGAGGATGCTATCGGAAATGTGACACACGTGCTGCACACGCTCACAGGGGAAAGGCAGCGCTCAGCCTGGCAGTGCCGTGCCAAGCTCTGCCGACAGCCTGCGGCTCACCCGGCTGCGGCACCGGCGGGATGGGGACAGCAGGAATGGGGTGGGGACAGCAGGAACGGGATGGGGCAGCAGGAGTGGGATGGGGGC
>VXAX01004559.1:35701-52655 GCA_013399835.1 Leptocoma aspasia | reverse complement strand
TGCAGGAACTGCACATTTCAGGTCAATGTGTGACTTCACTCCTTGTTCAGCCCCAAATCACATGGCTTTCCCCAAAAAGGTTAATTTGGGGGATTCATTTGAATATTTTGGAGGGGCAGAGATGCTGCAGAGCAGAGTCCATGAAGGAGCTCCATCACCACGCGTTACAATCAATGGTTATTATTGCTAAAAAGCAGCTAATTGCTAATTCCCCCCTTCCCCCCGTTAATTAATGCATTAGAAGAACAGCAGATTAATAACGCACAATAATAACGAACGCACCAACCAGCCGCTCCGGCAACCGATGCATTAATTAATGCAGCGCCGAACCGATGCAATAACCCTGCACTACAACAACCAAGCCATTAATTAAAGCTCGCTAATGAACGCAATTATCTTGGCTCACCTGTAGACAGCCCTCTTGTCGGCCTCCAGCTGCGCCTGCGGGTCGCCGCCCGCGGCCGGCACCGCCGCGGTGTTGGCAGCTGCCGGCGAGGTGAGGTGCACGGGCTGGGCTTTGGTGGGCTGCTGGGCTGTGGCTGTCATCTGGGGAGAAAGGAGAGAGAGAGAAATCATATAAAATAAAATAATAAAATAAAATAAAAGCAGGGTTGTTGGGATCCAGGGCACAGAGGATGTCTCTTTGGCTGTTTTAGGAAGCCCTGATTCTCAGCAGAGCGCTGCTCTTAACCTCTGTCCCAGGGAAAAGATTGCCAAGGCTTTGGGAGTTGGGGCACACAGGTGTGAACTAGATAGTAGTTATGCAATAGTAGTAATAGTTTGTCACAGGGTGAAGAATCTAGAGTTTTAGGATTTTAATATGAGAGTGGATAGGGGACAAGATGGAGGATTTTAGGTGTTGTCTCATCTCCTTGCTCTTCTTCTGCTCCATTTCCTGTAGCACTGGTGGCACAAGGTCATTGGTTAGAGAAAGCAGTGGCATGAGTGTTACGTGGATAGATTAACAGATGTTTTTGGTAGAAAAGCAGAAACAAAGTTCGTGTTAGAAGGTAATTGGATTAGATGGCTTTAAAAGTCCTTGGTTTTGGCTGTCTGGGCTCCATTTTGTGCCTTGTTTCTCGTACGCTCAGTCTGGTGTGCAGACAGTGTACTGAACTTAAGAGAAAAATAAACAACAGCCTGAAGAGCAAGAAACAGAGAGTCCTGCTCGTTTTTCACCCTTTGCCAAGAACTCACAAGGGAACCTCCTCCAAAGGGCCCAGGTGGCAGGTTCCCTCTCGTGTTGGGGCTCAAAAACCCCCCACAGGGTTTGTTGTGCCATTCCTGATGGGTTTTGCAGCATTCTGCATGGAATTTTGGGAGTTGGGGACACAGCGCTCTGGTGGGGCTCTGTGCAGGTAAAACATACACAGGCATTTTATCTTTGCCTGGAAAGAGAAGGTTTAGATTTTTGCCACGTTTTCCTCCACTTTTTCCACTTTTCACCAGCAGAAAATACAGGAATAAAGTCCCACCATCTGTATTGTGTGGGGTAATTTAGGAAGGGATGTTTCACAGAAGTCCCAGATTAAATCAGCTGCAGCACTGTGGTTTGCCAAGAGTTCTTTCAAAGCAGGTATTACTGTCTAGACACAGTCATTTTCAATTTTATCCCAAAATTAGGTGAGCCTCTTCCAGCTCGCCAAGCCCAGCAATGAGTCACCTTGGAGCTGGGAGAAGACAGCCAAAAAATTTCCAACTTTTTTTAGTGCCTGTGCCCAAATCACCCAACTTCAGCCCCAAGGCTGCCATCATGGGAATGTGCTGTGCAATAAATCACCCTGACAACAAACACTGTGCTTATTTTTAAAACTGCAACGATTTTAGGTAAATATGAAGCTTTAAGATGGGAGATGTGCTTGTGCCGTTGCTCCTGAGAATCCCTGAGCATCCTCCCAGCAAAAAAAAAGTGCCACCCTCTGGAAAAGGGCAACACCTATTTAGGGACAATTTTCACTTAAAAATATCAAGTCCTAAAAAAAAAATCTGAATTACTCGCTGTCAGACTTCAGACAGGTCCAACGTGATCTTTGTGTTATCATCACAAGATTCTGTTAAAAAAAACTTCAGGGAGAATTTGAAACAATTGAGGCTCAAATGCATCAGCAGCACCCCAAACCCAGTGGTTTCAGCCTAAAATCTCAGTGGAAAACTATTGCAAAGTGGTTGGTTTGCCTGCCTCTCTGCTGAAATTTGTGAAAAAATTAGTATTTGCCTATTTTTACCTGTAAATGTTCAGTCCTCCCTCGAGGCACGGAGCAAAAGGAAGCTCTGGTTCTTGCTAAATGTTATATATATAATTTATTTATTTGTCTAATACACTTATTTCTTCCTGTGTTTTGATATAAATAATATATATTATTTATTTGTCTGATGCACTTATATATTTATTTCTGTATTTATACAGAAATGGTCTTATATATACTTTTATTTATTTGTCTAATATGCCTTTAAATTTATTTGTGATTGTTAGCATATAAAAATGTTTATATACATAAATTATCATGTCATTAATTAGTGTAAATGTATATATATATATATATATGTGTGTGTGTGTGTATTTATACACAAATATGTAAAACTTTATAAACACAAGCTGGACCAAAATCATGACACCTTTTGCTTTTAAAATGTTTGCCTTTAATATCTCCTGCCTGACCTTTTGCTGTCGCTTTTTTTCCACCTTTTTTTCTTTTCTTTTCAATCTCCTTTATTGTTCATAACTCCAAAGTTGGGCTCCAGCACCTGCAAACTCACTTGGCTCTATTTAATTTCCACCTCTCCCAACAGGTTTGATTTCTGTCCCTCTTCCCCTCCCTGGTGCTAAAGAAATGAGTGAAATTCGGGCTTCACTTCCCCTCCTGATCCCAGCAGCTGGGATTTCTCTTTTTTCCCCCTCATTTTCCATTTAAAACCAAAATGGAGCAGATTTTGGGATGCTCCAGCCACATCAGTGAATATCTCCTCATCCTCTTTCCCTTTTCCCCCTTTTTTCTCCCTATTATCTCCATGGAAAATTACTTTTATGCAGGGAAAAATGGCTTTTTTCCCCCAATCTTTTCCCTTTTGTTTTCCCCCCTTCATCACACTTATTTACCAGGATTCCAAAGCCCTTTTTGCATCCTGCCAAGTTGGCTATTTCCAGCCAAGTCTGCAACTAATTGAGCTATTACCCAAAAAAAAAAAGCCTCCTTTGGGGCTGCTCTGAAGCCATTACCTCACCTTGGACTAAAGAAAAGAACAAAAAAAAAAGTAAAAATAATTCCAAGTCTATGGAAAAAGAGGTGATAGGATGCTGGGATGGGGGGGATTTGCAGCTGAACAGGGAGGAAGGCAAAAAATGGAGCCAAAAATGGCATTTGGAGGAGCAGGTGGGGAGGGAAAAGGCAGCAGGTTCCTGGTAGTGGGAAAATGGGAAATAGAAGGAAATATTTGGGTGTAAAAGTTGTAAATTTTGATAAAAAAACACAGGTGGGTTTTGGTTTGGTTTCTTTTTCCCATGGAAAATGGCCAAAAAGAGTTGCAGGAATGGGGAAAAAGGTAAACGAAAAAGGAAAACAAAGCACAAAAAGTTATGTTTAAAAAGCAGCAAAAAGAGTGAAGAAAAAATTATAATGATGACGGTAATTATGTAAACTGCTAACATTTTGTTAAAATATGTTTCAAATATGTTCAAAAATGTGTCTACAAATGTTTTGGAACAGTAAAGGTTTAAAATGTTACAAATATGTTCAAAGATCTGAAAACCAAAAAAATGTTTTATAAATATGTTAAAAGTGTATTTTAAATATAGGAAAATGTAAAAAATATGTTTTCAATAATGTAAAAATCTAAAACACTTTAAAATGTAGAAATACATTAAAAGATGCAAAAACATTGGAAAAAAAATTTAAATTATGTTTAAAATGTCCTTAAAACACATTTTAAATATAGATATTTTTGTCCCCGTTATAACCACCAAAAAAGCACTTTTTAGGGGAAAGAAGGGGAGGAGGAAAGATACTTTTATCACTTTCTGTGTTGGAAATTATGAAAAATCAACTTCTCCATCTGATTTTTAAATGTTTTTTCAAAATACATTTATAGACTAAGTTATTTATTCATTTATTTATTTATTTATTGGTCAGTTCTGTCCCTATTGGAACCACGTGGGGGGGAGGGAAAAGCTGCTTTTTATCACTTTCTGTGCTGAAAGTTATGAAAAATTAACCCAATTTTTAATAACACTTTTTCTTAAATATATTTTTAGAATAAATAAATAAATAAGTAAATAAATCCCCCTTCCTCCCTTTTTTGTCCCTCTTGTGACCACCTAAGAAGCATTTTTTTGGTAGGGCAAAGCTGTTTTCACCACTTTTCATGCTAAAAATACCTATTTTTTTAAAAAACTCTTTTTGCCAAAGAAATGGCTGAAGACTCTTCCTCAGCTTTTGGTTTTCATTCATTCTAGAGCACTGATTTTAATGCAGACTTTAATTTCCAGCAGGTGAAGAACTCAAGGAGTGCGACCGTGCTTGGCGTAAAAGATGCTCCACGTTCCCCTCCTTTAGGAGATTCCAGTGATTAATGAAGCTTTTTTTCCTTCCAAAGGCAGCTTTTCCCATCATTTCTCATTTGGTTTTGCCTTTTTCTGACACTGAGGGTGGAAGCTTGCACAGCCTCTGCTGTAAAACATGAATGCAAAGCTCCCCAAATCTCTTTTTTTAGCACTCTTCTCCCCAAAGTGGTTTCCTTGATGAGGAGGAGCTCGCTGTAGCTCTGATAATCAATAACTTTTTTCCATTTATCACCAGTCCTCCCCATTTCTTCCCCACTTTTGTGGAGAAGGAATTTGTGTAATTTGCTTTTCCAATCCCTAGAAATCCCAAATTTTCAGGTGAAAAGTTCACAGCAGTCGCAGACGAGTCAAAAAAAAAAATCAATTCTTGACTGCAGCTTTTCCTCCAAACCCACTAAACAGATAGAGAAACGCTTGAGCAACCGCCTTGATAAGGTAAAAAAGGAAGGATTTGGTCAGCAATGCTCCTGAGGGCCCCCAAAATTCAATGTATTAAAACAGGGGGCAGATAAGGGACAGGGAGGGAGAAGGGAGAGGGGACGTCTCCAAAGGATGCTAGGGAAAATGTCGGCTATTTTAAAAGCCCCTTAAATTGCCCATTAGGACTCAAACGGTGCCGTGGCTCCCCGCTGGGTAAGCGAGAAAGGGAAAAAAAAAAAAATTTGGAAAAAAAAAAAAAAGCCCTACTCGAGGCAGAGCAGCGAAGCGAGTAAATGATGACACAGAAGTTGGAGGAGCCATAAAACCCCACCGAGGTGTCGTTTGTGAGAAGTGACCTTTTCCCACCAAAGGAAATGAGGAGAAAGGAGACACGGGTGGCTTCAAGGGGGGGTGTAAAAGTCAATTTATTTATTTTAGCTTGCAGAGGACAGGCTTGGGGGCTTGAGGGTTTTTGGAGCTTTTTGGTTTTTGTTTTTTTGGTTTTTTTGGTTTGTTTTTTTGGGGGTGTTTTTGGGGGTTTTTTGGGTGGTTTTTTTTTTTTTTTGGGAGGGGAGATTTTTTTCTGCTTTTGCAGATGAGAAATGCAGCAAATGAGGAAAAGCTTGAAATCTTCCATATGAACAAAGAAAAGCTGCTTTGAACGTGGAGCTGGCTCAGTGCACAATACAGATCACCCCTGTTCAGCCATTGTAGCTGGAAAAGCAGAAATGTGATACAAATTTACCCCTAAAAAATCTCAGGATGGGCTTCAAGGTGCAGGACCATCTCTGAAATCCATCCTCAACTCTCAAATCCAGCCCACTGGGGTGCTCCAGAAGAGTTTCTCTTGGACAAACTCCCCTTCTTACAATAACTTGTCTCCATAACGATGCTTGGAGAAGTTATTTGACTGCTTAGAGCACCATTTGAGATGAAATCCTTTTTCTCCCCTGCCACAGGTTATTAAAAAACGCCATTGAAATAAATCAAAGGCCATTCCTATGACTAAACCTGTCCTGGTTTAGTCAAATGTTTCATCTTTCCGGCTAATTAACCTGCTGGTTACAATCATGCCACCATGTCAGCTTTCCAAGAAGACTCAAAGACCCCAAAATCACAGAATCACCAGGTTGGAAGAGACCTTCAAGACCATCCAGTCCAACCCATGCCCTACACCTCAGCTAAACCCAGTGCCACATCCAGGCTTTGTTAAACACACCCAGGGATGGTGACTCCAGCACCTCCCCGGGCAGAACATTCCAGAACTTGATCACTCTTTCTGTAAAAAACTTTTTTCTAACATCCAACCTAAACTTCCCTTAGCACAGCTTAAGATAATAAGACAAAAAGGGGGAAAACCCATAGTTTTACCCAAAATCTTTCCATCTTGCAGACTGCCAGAGGGGGTTTTAATTCTGCCAGTCTCTGAGATGAACGCTCTGGGGTGAAATACTTTGTAATGGCCATTATTTAGGAAATCAAGGCAAGTAATGCAGGAGCTGGGGGTCCTGAGGGCTCTGGAGGACACTCACCTGTGGGGTGTCTTGGTAGGGAGGAGGAGGAGGCACTGTCTGGGTGGCCATCATGGTCAGAGCTGGTGCTGGGGAGACATGGTGCATCCTGCTTGGGAGTCACATCGAGAACCTGTGGGCAGGAGAACAGGGCTGCTGGACCACCAGGAAAACCCCACAGAAAGGGAGGGGAAATAAAAGGCAGAAAGGAGAGGAGACGTTCCTCACACAAGCACTGCCCTCGGCCACACAGTCCCTGGAAGAAACTCAGGGTGCATTGATGACCCTTATTGTGATTTGATGAGTTTTTGAGATTTGGGATTTTGGATAAGGAATGCATTGTGGGGGAAGAGAAACAGGTCAGAGAGCTCTTGGAGATGATGGTGCAATCAGTAAAACTCATGATATTTTCCCCCCTGTGAACCCTGGCACACCCAGGACATTTTCTTTCCACCCCTCATGACTAACCACAGTGCCTAAATGGGGATTTCCATCCCCTTTCCAGCTATTCCTGTTTTCTGGAAGCAGAGAGACAAACCATAAATGCAAAACGTGCCATTTTTTAAATTATACACTAAACCCTCCCGAAAGGATGTGTCTCTTTGCCTTTGGCCACCACGGAGTCACATCCTCATGCTCAGTTCAGAAGGGACGTTGAGAATCCAATGTGGAGATTCACCAACATATTTAATATATTTATTTATAATTTATTTAACATATTCCTATGCTGTGCTGTCCAACCCAGCTGTGTCCTATGCTGAGGTGACTGACCCATGGTGATTGAATGCACAGAAATGTGGAAACTCTTGTTTGATTTGAACCAGGGAGCAAACCTGGATTTTGCACATCCCATAAACTGAGGAGATGGTCCTCACGCCACCTCCAACCTCTCTAGAAGTTGCTGCTTTCTCTAAAATGCAGTTATCTGGGAGGAAAACAAACTAATTTTTTGTCTCTTCGGGTCCAAAGGAGATGGAGAAAAAAGAGGGGCAATAGGAAGGGACAAATTTGTAGTGGAGCACATGGCTGGGAAAAGTGCATGACAAATAGACCTGGTGGAAGATGTGACCCAAAAGCAATTCTTGGCCCTGAAAATACCTCCTCTGCCACTCTGTCACTGCAGCTGTGTGGTTGCTTTAGAAAGAAAAGCCAATAATCTTGCCTAAATTCTTTAAAAACTCTATCCTGTCCTCTCTGTGGCTCGGAGCTCTGTTTTGGTACAACTCACAAAGTCACCCAGCAAATCTTCCTGGGTCCTCCAAAGGACATTTCTTCTGGCAGTGCCTCTTTTTTGTAAGAGATGACATCTCCCCAGGGGATGTCCCCATTGTGATGCACTGGCTTTCCCACTGGCTTCCCACCTGGAGAAGAGCCACGGCACCACCCCATGAGGAAATGCACAAAGTTACGTNATATATATATACTTATATATATATGACCAAAAACCAGTGTCAGCATCACTTTCACCACGAAATGGTGACAGGCAGGAAGGTGCAAGGAACAGGAACAGAGGCACTGATGAGCTCAGTCAAAACTGAGGCACACTTGGGAATCTTTGTGAAAAATTTAGCCCTCTCTATGAGGTCTGTGGTGTTTGGGGGAAGAGGTGCAATATTTTGATCTTCTCGAGGCTTCAGGCTCTGCCAGGCACAAAGTTCACAAATGCACCACATCCAAATGGAAATCCAAGTGCTGTGTGCATGGGATGAGTGTCAACAACCCTTCTTCATTTTGCATGAATAAATGAGGTTATTCTTTCTTATACTTTGCACAAATATGGATAACCCATGAACTGAATACTAAGAAATCACACCCGAAATCCTGTGCATTGTGAAGGTAGATCAGGGTTCTTGCATGACACAGACCTCTAGCAGGGAGGATATTGCATTTATGGGATTAAAATGATGCTTTTCATCTTTTTCCTCCCAACAGCAAAATAGCAGGAGGCAAAATTATCTGCTCCTGAGTGAACTCACAGCTTAAAACCTTTGATGTCCAATGTCAAAACTCAGCTCACAGCTGCAGGCACACAAATATCCGTGTCCTCAGGGGGCAACACCAAGGGGAAAACCTCCCCACCAGAAACAGTTTCAGCTGGGGAAGAGAAGAATTCAGTACTGTGACAGTCTGGACATCTGGGTNTCTTCTCTGGAGTGTGAAAGATTCAGCAATAAAAGGAGCCCGGGAAACAAAAAAAAAAAAAAAAAAATTGCTATTTTGGGAAAAATACCCTGCTTGGCATCTATTGTTCCTGCCAAGAGTGATCCTAGAACCAGCACGTGGCGATTTTCTGTGGGGTGAGAGCTTTCTGGGTGAGTCTATTCCCAGAAGGTGGCAGCCCAGAGCCCAGTTTAATTGCTGAATAATACCTAAGCTGCTCAAATCAAGCTGCTCATTGAGGTTTATGGGTGCTGATTTCTTTGGAGAATAGGACTGACAGCTAAAGGTGGGGAAAAAAAAAAAAAAAAAAGAGGATAAAAGTGGGAGACAGCTGTTGCCGATAGCAGTATATTTATCTTGGGGAAAACAAATGCACTCAGGCACCATAAATATCCAGGAAAGTGCCTGGTGCTCACAGGAAAAGCTGGACAGGTGTTTCACGTGGGAGCCCCAGCCATGAATCTCAGGATAACAGTGCAGAGCTGTCACCCCATGGATTTATCAGCAGCCACTCAGGGAAGGGTTGAAAGCTGCCATTACATGCATTAACCATTCCTTATTTTTCATATTCTTTGTTTTATACATCAATCCCCTCTCTTTTCTTTCTCTATTTCTTTCTTAAATGAATTTGTCTGCATGAGCTCTTGACTACGGGCATCCAGACACTGGAAGGAGCAGAGCATCACCAAACCCCTGCCAGCTCCTTCCAGCACACCTCAAGGAAATGTCCCAATCTTGAGTGAAGAGTGAATTCTGGGGACCTGGAGATCAAGGAGGGCAGGAATTGCAGGCAGCTCCTGGGGGATTTTGCACAGGAGAAAGAAATGGTGAGCAATAAAAACCCATAAAGGCTCTTTCATTTCCGGAAGCAGCAGTACTTCACATTTTGGCAGTGACTTGAGATCAAAGTATCCTAAATTTCCTTATGAAATAAAATTATTTCAGCTATCACTGAAATGTTGCCATTACTTTGGAAATGCATTTCCCAAAGAGTTTGTGCCTGTCTAAAAGACTCTCAGATTTATAGGCTGGGGGTTTTTTACCACCAATATATTACATCCTTTTTCAAGTAAAAATAATTAAAGATTAAGTTGAAAAGTTGGTGGGTTTTTTTCCATGATGCCTTAAAACACTTAAAAAACCAAAGTATTGTCAGTCACCCACCACCCTCCAGGGGAATATGACCTCCTTGATTAATAAAACAGCCATAAACCTGTGTTAGAATGGTTAGGGCTGGTCAGAATTGGGGCTGAATGAAAAAAAAAAATTAAAATTCTCTTTTATGGACTCTACATCACTGTTTTCAAAGCAAAATGTTAATATTTAATCTGTAAAGCACAATGAACCAATGGGGAAATGGGGATCACTTTTTTCTACCTCATTGAGAAGCTTCTGCCCCACAGCAACACATGCAATTGATAATGGAGGAATCAACACAAAAAAATCAGAAAATCAACTTTTCAGGCTTTTTCTCTTCTCCACCTGAAGCATCAAAATAATTAGAGATACTTGAGGATGGTTTTTTTTCCCAGGCATGGAAGGTATTTTTCTGTATGAAGGGAAGATTGCCTTTTCTAAAGGGGATTTTTTTGAGGAGGGGATGCTGTGACATTCTCAGCTGACCGTGCCAGCCACGCTCCCTCCACAGCAGGCTGCGAGTTTTTTATGTCACCATCTTCACAGAGGGCTTGTGCAGGCTGAAGCTGATGATATATGCACTCAGCTAAGTTAAAATGAAGAAATACAGCAGAGGAGGGATGGAGAGGGTCCTCCAGAGGACGACACATCTCACTCAGAGCCACGAGGCAGGTGATGCCAGCTCTTGATTTGCCATAAAGTGAATTCAGAGTGACCCTCTTCTCTTGAATGCCTCGTTTCTATCAACAAATCTCCACCCTTTTTTTGCCTGTTTTTTACCACAATTACCCTGAAAGATGAATACCAGGTTTTCATGTCATTACAGGAAGTCCTTTATGCCACCCTGAGCTTGTTAAAAATAAACCAAGTGCTATTAAATGGTCAAAACCAGAAAATAATCCAAGTTTTCAAGACATTAACCATTCTTGGCCATTCCTCCATGTTCAAGGTTGCTTCCAAACAGGCTCATGTAACACCTCATCTGGGGAGATCAGGAACATTTGTGCAAAGATACCACTGTGCCATCAAGTAATTTAGATTTTTTTAAAGACTATATCATAGCCAGATTTCCTCAATTCAATCCCAGGAGGTTTTCTTGCACTGGGAGCATCTTTTGCTCTTGACCAAGATGCTGTTTTTCCTAAATGCTGACCTCCATACCCCCCCAGCATCCTGTTATTAGTTATTGCCTGGTAAAAAAAGGAGAAATGGAGTCTGTGTTTCTGGTACAAGCATGGGTTAAAGCAGACAGTGACTTGATATTTCTGTAGAACAAAGTCTAGACCAGAGCAAATACCTTTTCTCCTAAAAAAGCAGTTGTCAATACATAAGCACTGGGATAAAAGGGAGAGGGAAACACCATGTTGGACAATGCCAAAAAAACTCTTGCCAAACACTGGTTTGCAATGCCAGTGGATGGCCCCCTGAGCACCAGGAAAAGGAGTATTTATTTATTTAATATTTTCACCTAGGTATTTAAATTTTTTTTGTTTAATATTCACACGTATTTATTTAATTAATATTTCCCACTCTTCCTCCCAACTTCACTTTCATAGAAAGGATGGAGCTGCTTCAGTGGATTTCTGATGAGAACAACAATTACTGCTAAATATTTCTCTCCTCTCCAAAGATACCCATCTCTGAAAGGCTCCAGGGATATCTCTGCAACATAAACATGAGAATAAAACCTGCAAGAGCCAGTCAGAGCTTTAGCAGACAAGGTTAATGTACCTTGAACAGCAGCATTAAACAACTTTGCTCATCTTTTTAAGTGGAGAGCTGAGATACCTACATACATTTTAAAGCGTTATTTTTATAGGGGAAGACCATTAAAGCACCTTCCAAAACAAACTGGCACAGGGAAACATCAAAGAAGCTTCTTCAAAGTAACCTGAGAATACTTGAATTTTGTGCAACCCAGCCCTCTGCCCAAGAAAAGTTCCCAAAAGAGCAAGTTGTGATTTTTTTCTGCAAATCAAAAAGCTTTGAAGTGAAGTGTAGCTGAGGAACCCCAAAAATGCAGAGACTTCTTCTTGCTGGGCATGAAATGCCCAAAAAAAAAAATTCTGTTTGCCTTGTAAAAAATAGGGAGCAGATGAATGTTCTAACAGTTCTTCCCTGAGAGCAATTACTCCTGGACAATTAATGTCCAAAGCCTAAAGTCCTGCCCTATGCTTTCAAACCTTGGCTTGGGCTCTTCATTCTCCATTGCAACCTGCTAATTCCATGAGTCAGGAATCACTGAGCACCACATTTCCATCCTGCAACCACCAATGAAGGTCACAGAACCACAGAATAATCTGTGAATAATAACAAATGGAATCTGTGAAGAATAATAAATAATGGAAAGGATCCACAAGGATCCTCGAGTCCAGCTCCTGGCCCTGCACAGCACCATCCCCAGGAGTCACACCGCATGCCTGAGTGCATTGTCCAAATGCTTCTTGAGCTCTGCCAGCCTTGGGGCCATGCCCAGTGCCCTGGGGAGCCTGTTCCTGTGCCCGAGCACCCTCTGGGTGAAGAATTTTTCCCTAATATCCAATCTAAGCCTCCCCTGGCACAACTTCAGGCCATTCCTTTGGGTCCTGCCACTGGGCACCACGGAGCAGCAATCAGTGTTTTCCCCTCCTCTTCCCCTCACAAGGAAAGTGTAGACTGCAATCAGTCTCCCCTCAACCTCCTCCAAGACCAAGTGCTCTCAGCTGCTCCTCCTTGAGCTCCCCTCAAGACCCTTCATGATCTTTATTGCCTTCCTTAGGATGCTCTACAATAATCCAATATTGTTCTCATGCTGTGGTGCCCAAAACTGCCCACAGGACTCCAGCTGAGGCCACCACAGCACAGAAGGACAATCCCCTCCCTCACCCAGCTGGTGATGCTGGGCCTGAAGCTCCCCAGGACAAGGATGTCCCTCCTGGCTTCCAGGGCACTGCTGACTCAAATTCAGCCTTCCATCAGCCAGGACCCCCAGGCCCCTTTCCACTGAGCTGCTTTCCAGCATCTCGTCCCTTTGTCTGTCCGTACCTCCAGGGCTGCCCCATTCCAGTGCAGAATCCAGCACTTTCCCTTGTGGAACTCCATGGTGATGGCCCAGTCCTCTAATTTGTCAAGGTCTCTCTGCAGGGCCTCCCTGCCTTCAAGGAGTCAATGACATAACAGGGTATCAATAATATTAGGGTCTGGTCAAGCTCCCCTCCTAGCTGTTGTAAAAATGCACTCTGTCCTGGTTGAAACCAGGACATTGGTGAAGGACTGCAGGTGTCAGTTTGGAATGGAAAAACTTGAATGATGGTTTAATTTTTGCAGAGCAAGACACCCTGCCCTGTATTTTGTGTGGGTTGGGTTGTTGTTGGGTTGTTCTCTTTGGAGGAGCTGTGTTTGTGGAGGACACAAACTGCAACCTGGCCTGGTTGAGTGTGTTTCTTCTCAGCTACCTATCCTCAAGCAACAGCACTGATGGCATCATCCCAGTTTTGCATCGTCTGCACACTTGCCTAATGTCCCTTCCAGCCCTGTGTCTAAGTCATTTACGAAGACGTTGAAGTGCACAGGGNCTCCCTCACCCAGCTGGTGATGCTGGGCCTGAAGCTCCCCAGGACAAGGATGTCCCTCCTGGCTTCCAGGGCACTGCTGACTCAAATTCAGCCTTCCATCAGCCAGGACCCCCAGGCCCCTTTCCACTGAGCTGCTTTCCAGCATCTCGTCCCTTTGTCTGTCCGTACCTCCAGGGCTGCCCCATTCCAGTGCAGAATCCAGCACTTTCCCTTGTGGAACTCCATGGTGATGGCCCAGTCCTCTAATTTGTCAAGGTCTCTCTGCAGGGCCTCCCTGCCTTCAAGGAGTCAATGACATAACAGGGTATCAATAATATTAGGGTCTGGTCAAGCTCCCCTCCTAGCTGTTGTAAAAATGCACTCTGTCCTGGTTGAAACCAGGACATTGGTGAAGGACTGCAGGTGTCAGTTTGGAATGGAAAAACTTGAATGATGGTTTAATTTTTGCAGAGCAAGACACCCTGCCCTGTATTTTGTGTGGGTTGGGTTGTTGTTGGGTTGTTCTCTTTGGAGGAGCTGTGTTTGTGGAGGACACAAACTGCAACCTGGCCTGGTTGAGTGTGTTTCTTCTCAGCTACCTATCCTCAAGCAACAGCACTGATGGCATCATCCCAGTTTTGCATCGTCTGCACACTTGCCTAATGTCCCTTCCAGCCCTGTGTCTAAGTCATTTACGAAGACGTTGAAGTGCACAGGGTGAGGATGGAGCCCTGCAGAACCCCACTAGTGACAGGCTGCAAGTCTGATGTCACCCAGCCACTACAACCCTTTGTGTCCCACCCCTGAGCCAGCAGCTCCAACACGGAGATCCAGCTGTGGACATTTTGTGCAGAGGATGCTGTGACAGATGGTATTGAAGGCTCCATCCCCAAGGTCCCTGCCAGGTTAAAGAGAGCTTCTCAGAAGACAAAAAAGGCAATGGCAAAAAAAATTTAATGAGTTTTGGAGACATGAGCTGGAAGAAGAGGTTTAAGTGTGGGTCTGAGGTGAAGGAGGCCATGGGAAACTGTAGTATTTGTGAATTCTACAAAACTTCTGTCCCAAGACCATCAGTGCTGTTGCTTGAGGATAGGTAGCTGAGAAGAAACACACTCAAAAACTGTCTTGCTCTGCAAAAATTAAACCATCATTCAAGTTTTTCCATTCCAAACTGACACCCGCAGTCCTTCACCTGGTTTCAACCAGGACAGAGTGAATTTTTACAACAGCTAGGAGGGGAGCTTGACCAGACCCTAATATTATTGATACCCTATTATGCCATTGCCAGGGGCAGGTGAAAGGGACTCTCTCTCCCCTGAGAAGAAGGGAATTCATTCTTGTGGAGCAAGCATGGAGGAGAGATCAGTGGGGTAATGCTGGTCCTGACCAGAGGGGCTGTTAGGGTGGCATGGCTGTGGTCAGGTAAAGCTCTGTGCTCTCGTTTGTGCACTTTTGTTATTTGTATTGCTGCTGTTACAAGTTCACTTTCTTATCTCATTGCTGTTTCCAGTAAATTGTTCTTATCCCAACCCATGATCTTTGCCTTTTGTGCCCCCAATCTTGTCTCTGCAGGGGGGCAGGAGAGGGGAAGCAAGTGAGCTGCATGAAATTTTGGACACTTGGGGAGGGGGCACTAAATTGGGGAATATCATTATTAAATAACAACAACCAATTTCTCTGCCACTGCAAAGTGCAAAACAGACCAATGCCAGTGCACGAGCCACCTGCAACCTCAACACTGCCAACAATTCTGCCACAGATCCCACCACAAACCAAGGACTTTCAGTAAATGTTGCTGCAGTCCATAAACACCCCACAGTCAATACTGCAATTATTTTCTGTATCTTTAGATACAGTTTCAATTTAATGCCTTCCTGGAGTGTTTGTTTTGCAACTCAAATCTCACAGGTTTTATGCAAATCTCCCAAAACCTCCATGAGTAGCACCAGGTAAACACAGACAGGTATCTGATTTTTGGTGGACTTGCTGAAAACAGCAGAGTGAACCCAGCTGCAGAAACACAGGTGAGGTGTGAGTGGTTGCAAAGACTTCCCACTTCCCTGACTGGGAAAGTCAGGAAAACAGCAACACCACAGTACACCAAATAAAATCCTCCCTTAAATCTGCCTCATTTCTTGCCATATCCTGCTATCAGGCTTGGACATTTTCCCCTTGGGAGAGGGAAAAACTCCCTGTGGGGCCCCATAAGGCAGATAAATCAGAGTTCTTGACTCGCTGAGTTTTCACTTCACATCCCTCTTTTGCAGCTCTCTGGCTCCTCCCTGTCTTACCTTCCCCCTGAATTTCCTATGTCAAATGGAAAATTCCCTATGGAAAATGACTCTGCTGACCAGAAAACAAAAATAAGGTTTTCCTTGAGGCATGTCAGGCTTTCTGGCATCTACAGAGAGTTGTCCCTGTCCAAAACCCGAGCCAAGGCACTAAAGATTGAGACAGGAACACCTTGATTAATCACCACAATGGAAACATTTTTCATTTGCAAGCAATGTTTTGGCCATATTTCCAGCCTCAATAATAAAAGAGAAGTTTGAGATATGACATGGTGATTTATAGGGAGTTACAATGGGTTTCAAACTCCTTTAGTGATGCTTAGTAAGACTGTCTTCTCCATTTACTCCAAATGGGAGTAAATCTCAGTGTTTCTCTGGTCTGAACTCAACATGATGAGGAAATTGGGATCAAAAAAGGACTGGAAAGTATTCATGGTGTGAGACAGATGTGCTAAATTTTTTTCACAACTTTTTTTGCACAATGACAGAAGGTATGGCCTGGCCTCAGAGGTGCATACTGTGGTCATAAGGGCTTCAGGAGGAAGAAAGCTGAAATAGTTTTGTGCCTGGAAACTGGGAGGGACCAACACACAGTGGAGAAAGCCAAGGGAAACCAAGTTGTTCCTCAGAAGCCTTCAGGTAATTTCTATCATTAACCACTTAGAGCACTGCCAGCCCAGTGTTCCAAAGGGAATTAAGTGGACACCCACCACTATCACATCTTACTGTTCCTTTAAAGGAAGGGGTCTGGACCTTGTTGGCACAATTTGTTCAGGTTTGGTCTCCTTGCTGGAGATACTTCCAGGCCAGGTTGCAGTTTGTGTCCTCCACAGACACAGCTCCTCCAAAGAGAACCCAACAACAACCCAACCCACACAAAATACAGGGCAGGGTACCGAGTCCTTTTGATGCCTGCAGATTTTAGCCTTTATATTTTCCAAATCCTGTGCTGCATTAGTGCACAACTCTAAACCCCAGATAAAGTGTCAGCTACTGTCTTCACACTTTGCCCAGACAGAACAATTCCTGTGGGCCTGGAACCCAAGGACGCCCCACAGCCTCAGGCCCCAAAAAGTATAAACAAAAGTGAATTGGGGAGCAGCAAACTGGGGGAATGGGGCTTCATCACCTGAAGCTGTAATTGGAGAATTAACCCCTGATATGCAAATAGAGCAAACTGCTATCTGTCTGAAAAACTCATCACCACCATCCACCCACCTTGGGTGTAGCCTCTGCAGGGCTCTGACTGCCCAAGGTGTATCTGTGGGAGGCCTTTAATAAATCCCCACTTTATTCTCTTCACTCTGCTGGCCTCTGCTCCAGGCAGCCACTCCAAGGCATCAC
>VXAX01004559.1:18553-31321 GCA_013399835.1 Leptocoma aspasia | reverse complement strand
AAAAAAAAAAAAAAGGAATACAAGAAATAAAGTTCACCAGATCTCTCCATATATAACACCTCTAGTGAGCCCCTCAGACCTTCAATACCCATCTGATGAATGTTCCTCAGTATACATCACCTCCAGATATTACCTCTGTGTCTATAAACATCACCTGAGATCTCCAATGTATGTCTGGTGCATCCTCCTTGATATATATCTCCTGGCAAAGAGCTCCTCAGATCTGCAGTATAAATCCCTTATATTATATATATACATAGTCCAATGTATGTCCCTTGGTACACACAACCTCTGCCAAGCTCCTCTCAGTCTGCCCCTGATGTATCACCTTGATACAAGCCCTCGACAGCTCCTCACCAATGCACAGCTGACATGAACATCTCTGATAAACAGCACCTGCCTGCAGCTCCTCAAACCTCTGTTACACACCCCACAGCCCAGCGTGGCACACACCATCTTCAGGGAGCTCCTCAGAGCTCTGATAGATGTGCCACCTCCAGAGAGCCCCTCAGGTTTCAACATCCATCCAAAACACCTACCCTGAGACACATAACCCGTTACAGAGCTCCTTGGATTGCTGCTAAATGTCTGATACATAGAGTGTGTGCACCTCCACGTTCTGAACTGCTGATTCGAATGTACACCTGGCATATGCCACCACCACCACCTCCAAAGAGCTCCTCAGCTGCCCAGCACACCCCTGAGGTACCTCCCAACATGCACAGAACCTCCAAAGAGCTCCTCAGCACACCCCTGAGACACCTCCCAACAGGCACAGAACCTCCAAAGAGCTCCTCAGCTGACCAGGACACCCCTGAGACACCTCCCAACATGCACAGAACCTCCAAAGAGCTCCTCAGCTGCCCAGGACACACCCCAAGGATGCATCTCTGCTATACATCACCAGCAGAGAGTCGTGTCTGGTGTGGTGAGGCCAGACAGGAGACCCATGAGAACTGTTTCCCCTGGTTTTATTTCCACCCCAAACCCCTGGCAATAACAACACGTGTGGTTTTGTGCCTTCGTGGCAGGTGTCCACCATCTCCCCCCTTGGTGAACATGGGTCCAAAGGAGTTACATGGGGAGGCTTGCATGGGAAATGCCATTTCTGGAAAGCTGGCCTAAGGTCACTGCCCAAGGGGAGATACGGAAACAGCTGGGTCATTTCAGGGCAGAACACGGCAGAAACCTCCAAACATGGAAAATTTGGTGAAAGAGACAAAAGGTCAAGGTGCCTCTTGACTTCTCAGGCCAGTGTAGGTCCTGCCAAGAGACGTGGAGACCTAATCTGCTCAGAAGGGCCTGAGTCCAAAACTCTTCCACCACAACAGCAGGTGAAATACTAAGATTATTTATGGTAAAGAATTAATGCTCATGCCTTGGAGGAGCATGAATGGGCTGATGCCAAATACATATCATGAACCTGGGACTTGATTTTCATTGTATTTGTCCTGACACTGTGATGGAAAAGCTCATGTTTTGCACCAGTCTTTCATCCTACAAAGACTGTTTTCCATCCCACAGGAAAGACTGTTGTCATCTGGGCTTGCTGTGTGACCAGAACGTGAGGGCTGGAGGAAAAGCAGCAGAAATAAGGCTCTGTCAGTGTTAGAAGAGCTCTGACAGACTGGTAGACTGATTTTCATCCTTGGAGGTGGTCAGGCCTGAGGTCTTGGGGGCTGCATGCATTTAGGGCAAGAACACTGTGCAACTTTTGCAGAAATGATGTCATTTTTGTCCCCATCACGAGGAACACAAAGAGCCAACCCCACCAGGGACATCTCCCTGAACACCCTGGCAGAGAGAGAGAAGTCTTTTTGAGCTGGCACGCACTTTTAGCAACTTCAAAAGGCATCCTTTGAAGTTTAGCAAAGGCCTTTGAAGTCCTCCCGACGCGAAAGGGAGCGCAGGAGATGTCTCCTCCAAGATGCTCCACCACAGGCAATGCCAGGCAGCAAGATCCATGGAGAAAGGAGAGAAAGGAGATACTAATGGAGATAATGTTAAATCATGGAGAAAGGAAATATTAAAAGCTGCTGCACGTTCAGCCATGCCAATTCCTGTAAAGTTTCTGAGGAAAACCTTTGGATTAGTGGGATTTTTTTCACTGAAAGAAAAATAATTCTTGGGTGTCCTCAATAAAATTTGTGTGCAGTTCTGATCAGAAGTATAAGACCAAAAACAACGGATGGACAAGATGCCCATGGTGCCCATGGCTGTACTCAGCAGCTGCCCCAGGGTCATGAACCAGACACCATTTCTGACAAGTCATCAATCCCCACAAATGCCCTAAATCCTGATCCAGCTGGCCTGAACAGCATCCAACAGCAGAGATGGGAGCCCAGTGCCCCGGGCCAGCAGCCTCCACCCCAGCTGCACAAAGCCAAGGGCATCCCTGTTAACAAGTTTTAATGAAGTGCATGGGAAGGCTAATAAAGCTGACATTTAGTGAAACAAAATTCAGGATTTTTGCAAAAAGTGTAGGATTTTAAAGGAAGAAGGCTTTTCCCAGCATGTCACTTTGTTTCTTCCAATGTGAGCAGGCCATGGTGCTTCCAGCCTTATCATGTCAATGCTGTTTAATTGTGACTACCATGTTTTAATAAATTTAATGCCAGCTCCCCTCACTTAGGGGGAAACTACAAATGGTGAAATCCCCAGTTACACTGGGTTTTGTTGAATTATTTTTATACCTCACACTATGCCCAGCAGCAAGCTCTACTGGCCCCAAACTCCACACCCATGGGGACAACCAAGGAAACCCTGTACGTGTGAAAAACAGTATAGATGCAGAAACCAAAGCTCAATTTCAGTTAACCCTTTAAGGAGCTCCAAGGGATGATCCTGACTCTCCAAATACCTTGGCAACACCTGCTGCCATCTGCCAGGAGTACTCATGTGATAAAAACCTTTGGTGTGTTGGGTTTTTCCCACACACAGTGCAATTTCTGCAGCATCTCCAGCCTCTGGATAAGGGCTGGGGCCAGGTGTTGGGGATGCTCAGTGGGACAAAGAAGAATATGGTATTTCCATTTCAAAAGTTAAACTGGTGATGCACAAACCCCATCCTTTCTCAGAGAGAGTGAAAGACTTGAGCCATGCCCATACACCCAAATATTTTTGTATTTCTGCAAAAGCAAAGCTGCTTTGAGGCACAACACAGTTGGGAGAGACATGTCTGTTGGTGGAGCCCTGATGTCAGGGACTCACATTTATCCAAACGGGGCATGTAGAGAAATATTGGGCATCCCCACCCCAGACGTGTGCATGTGAACACATCTGGATCCAGGGAACAAAAGCAGCCTCTCTCCACTGTGCTGATAAATAATGGAAAGGCAAAGTGCCCTGCAGAAGCAGCACCACACTGCTCGGCCTCGGGCGAGACGGAGGAAAATTCGGTACCCATGAGGTCTGGAACAGTGGGATTAATAACACATCAATTTTAATGCAGGGTGGCTTCTGCGGTTTTTTCCCTTTTTCCTTTTTTTTTTTTTCCTCCCTGCTTCACAAACAGCAAAGTGAATGTTTGAGCATCTCAGTGGGGGGTTAATGAGGACTCTGATTAGTTATTCAGATTTGCCGATGCTGCCTACATCCATCCTCGGATGGGGGAGTAACAGGAAAGGGTTTGCAGAAAAAGCTGTTAAAGATGACCTGCTTGGCTTTCACAGATCAGGGGGATGAAGGTATTGGGGGGCTCACATTACAGGGGTCCCCAGCCCCAAAATCCTAGTGCCAGCTTTGAGATGGAAAAGCTTATTTCCCCATCATTTGCAGGAGATGCTAAAAGCTGCTGCACATTCAGCCATGCCAATTCCTGTAAAGTTTCTGAGGAAAACCTTTGGATTAGTGGGATTTTTTTCACTGAAAGAAAAATAATTCTTGGGTGTCCTCAATAAAATTCGTGTGCAGTTCTGATCAGAAGACCAAAAACAACGGATGGACAAGATGCAATGGCACATGGATTCATGGATGCAAGGATGCCCAGATGCATGGTGAACATACATGGTGAAAAGACACATGGGCACATGGAGGCAAGGGTGGAAGAAAGGATGGATCACCCCATAAGCCACCACTGGGCTGCAAAAATGCAACAACTGCTGCAGTATTTCCTACAGCATCCCATAAAAGTCTAACAGTGGTTTATGTCCTTGCAAAAAAGCAATGAGCTCACCTCCTTGCTCCTTGACCCAGGGATATTTTAAGCAGGTTGAGCTCACATCAGTATTTTAAGAAGGTTGAACTGCTGTATTTCAGGGTTTCTTGCCAGGTTTAGGATTTTGTTCTTCACCTGCATCAAAAATCAAAAGGGAACCTGAGAAAATAAATGGTGGGTGTCCAAAATGATGCTGAGAAAGGCCTAAAGGATGGAGCCAGGGAGGTGTTTCATGGCATTGCAAAGGGGCCAATAAAAAAATTCAGGCATTATTTTAAGATTCACTCTAGGATTCATTATTTCTTCATCAAGAAGAAATATTTGAAGGATGAGCAGGAGGGTGAAGGTACTCTCTCAGTGGTAAATTCATCCCAACAATGAATGTCAACACCGGATTTTTTTTGGGTCCAGAGACCCAGCTGGATCTTGCTTTGAGCATCACTCAACCTAGCATCCAACAGGGGTTTTGAGGGCCTAAACTCTCTGGTATTTCTGTCATTTCCCACAACACCTGCCAGGATCTAAGGGGAAAGACAAACTGGAGTTATCCTTCCGATGTCACATGGAGGCACTCCATCCCAAACAGGCTCTTTTCCCAAGGACTGCCTCCATATGCTTTGTCTGGGTTTTAAACGGTGTGTTAATTGTTCTGAATTAACAGCTCCAGCTGGAGAAGCAAACAAGTAATTTGCAACCTTAAACTAACACCCAACTTATCTCAAGTGATTTAAGTTGGGATTTTTTTTTGTTCTGTTGGGGGGGGTGGCATTAGTGGTTTTTTGGGGGTTTTGGGTTTGGGTTTTTTTGAGGGGATACAACGCCTTTCTGGTTGTGAATGCATTCTCCAGAGCCTGGCTAAAATCACTTAGTGCACCCAATCTATCAGGAGTGGACACGGTCACAGGAGGAGGTGGATAGGACAAAGAGGAAAAAATGAAAAATCTCTGCATTTCACTTTGCTTGAGAGACAGGAAAAATCTAATATATCCTCATCACTGCTGGGCAAACCACTGACTGCAGAAGAGCTAAGGATTATTTTCTCCCCAACATCCTTTTTTTTTATTACATAGAATCAGGGAATACCAGAATCAGGGAATCCCAGGGAATTCCAGGGTTTGGGTTGGAAGGCACCTTCGAACTCATCTTGTTCCAACTCCCTGACACAGGCAGGGACACCTTCCACTGTCCCAGGTTGGTCTAAATCCCTGTCCAGCCTGGCCTTGGACATTTCCAGGGACAGGGAAACCTGTGCCAGGGCCTCACCAACCTCACAGGGAAGAACTTCCATTTACAGTTTGTTTCAAAATATTCAAGCTCTCAAAAAGACCAAAAAAACCCATCAGCAAGCCCTTTCAAGCTTTATCCCTTTGCCCACTTTCATCTTTTTCCCTTTTCTATTTTTTCATTTGCTGCTAGATAGAGGAAGGGAGAAGGAAAGACCATGATGATTATTTGTTTACAAAACTGCATCTTCATCGTGGATGTATCAATTTATTTTTTTTTTTAATTCTCATTTCAGCAATTTAAATCCTTTCTAATCTCACTCAGGGTGTGGGATTCAAGGAGAAAAGCCCAACCTTCTCTCCCCACCCTTCCATGCCTGGTTTTAAGAGGAAACAACAGTGCTGGCAGCGAAACAGACTCCACAAGAAAAGATTTCTATGATTATGACCAAGTGTCTGTTGCCAGATTGAGCAGAAAGTCCTCTTGCTACCTGTCCTGGTTCCAGCCAGGAGAGGGTTAATTTCTGCAGTGGCTGGGAGGGGGCATGGCCAGAACCTGGTTATTCTATACCACTTCACACAATTTTTGGGGGGGAGGGGCAGGAAAGGGACTCCCTTCCCAGCTGGAGCAGCTCTAGCTTAAGGTGAGCATTTTTGTATGTGAATCACTCTTTTTTTGTACCCTTTTGTTAATATTGTTGCTGTTACTGTTTATTTTCTCATTCCAGTTTCCAATTAATTGTTCTTATCTCAACCCATCTTTTTGATTATGATCTTTGCCTTTTGTGCCTCTAATTCTCTTCTCCAGGAGGAGAAGGGGAGGGGACAGGGGATCCAGTGAGTGGCAGCAGAGTGGTTTGCAGAGTCTCAGTAGAAGCACTAAACTGGGGGGACCACTCCTAAACCATGACTCTGCCCCAGCCAAGGCTGAGTTGGGGGTCAATGTCCATCAACCCCCAAAAGTTCTCCAAGAGCATCAGGATTGGCTCCTATCAGATGACTGGGGTCATGGTCCTCCAACGTGGTCTTCTGCTGAAGTAGGGACAGTTTGTCTCCCATTTTGTCACCTTTTCCAAGAGAAAAAAACGTTTAACTGGCCCTGAGACATGAAGAAGGGACATTAAGATGCAATGATGCATTCTTCTCCAACAACGGGAGGCGCCTCCAAAATGCAGCCCCGACTCTGGGGCTGTGGGACTCAGGCAGCCTCGGATGCCCAGATCCCCAGTGCCAAGCTGTGCTACCTGAGGACCTCCTGGCACATGGATAAAGTAACAGGAGAAGCGATAAATCACTTTGGCACCTTCCCTGGGCATGGCAGCCCTTGATAAAAAGCCAAAGCTCAGGGGAGGGAGGCTGACACCACACTACTCCCGGTGCATTCTGTTGTGCAGATTAATCCTTCTTGATGGAGAATTACAATTAGGGCTCCATCTTAAGGAGATATCAGCAATCAGATATCTTATCAAATGCCACCTCAATTATTCAAATAATCCCTGGCTCTTAGATTTGGGTGCTGTTTAGGGAAAGCAGTCCGATTAATGTGCTGACACTTCCCCATCACGTCCGACATCCTCAACTTCATGTCTGATTACGGAATTTGCATTCAATTTAATTTTTTCCATCTGGAGTAAATGAATAATCCGAGTACCTACCCCAGCCTTAATTACATTTGTTAAATTAAAAACCTGGGATGTGAGAAATTTAAATGCATGTAGCTCCATGGCCAGACAAACCTGCATGTTCAACCTGCTGCAGCCCTGCCAGCTCCTGCTCCAATTTCTCTTCCTTCCCCACAGCCAGGCATCAAGGAAATTACAACTAGAAAACAAAAATTCTTTCTAAACGATGAAACAATAGATGATCTTTTGACATTTCCACCGCTGTATGCAAGGGAATGAGATAAAATGTAATAAATTCATATACTTCTGTGTGTTTCTTGGCTCCAGCAGCTAAAATTTCCATCTCTTTATGCAGGAGTCCTGGGGAGCAGAAATCCTTGATAATGCCAAACAATTCGACACTTTATTTTCTCTTTACTCCACACCATGCAAAACACAGGCTTCAAGCTGCCAGCTGCTGGGAGTGAAACCAGATGCCACATCCCTTTTCCATATGGAAGCAGAAATGGCCCCGTCTGGGGGGGCCGTGTGCTCCCCTCAGTCACAGCCCTCCGTGACCCCAGGGCTGCTACTGGCACACAGCAAAGGCTCCCTCCAACAGCAAAAAAAAATATCACTATTTCAATGGTGCAATTGTCATTATCTACACTCAGCCTGGCTCAGGCCGGATCCTGGTACCATCAGACCCAGAGAACATCAAAAAAGATTCGCCCCAAGCCACCACATTTCCTAATTTTAAAATGAAGAAGTAAAAAGAGAGGTGTGAGTAAAATTACTGAAGTTGGTAAATTTTTCAAAATAAACTTAGCAGAAGCTTGCTGAACTTCCCTTCTTTTGGAGATGATGGAATTTAAAAGGATGGAATTAATAGGTGGACACGAAGTGGTGATGAGAAAAGTGTCAAAATAATTAAAGAATAATTAAACATTAAATGGAAGATAAAGCATTACCAGCTCAGACCATTTTAGGAAGAATACTTCACAGATTAATTGGAAATGGGAAATGTCAAATAAATAAATTTGGGTGTTGATCTAGATGTCAGCAGCAATAAGAATGTTGAAAAAAGTCTTTTCTCAACACTCACACAGGCTGAATTAAATAACTTATACGTGAGTGAGTGCAATGACAGCAATCCCCCAGTTTGAGGCTTGTGAGACCAGTAATAAAATACAGTTAAAATATTCAAGGAAAGCCACACTCGGGTAAAGTGAGACAGGTGAGAGCAGAATCAAAAATAGTTCTCCCTTTCCTCCTAGCATGCTTGCAGCTCAGACAACACTTCTGCAGTCCCAGGAAGCTGGATTTGATTCCCCATCCCAAAAAAATCCCTTTGGAGGGGTGTAACAGAGCATCCCCCCCAGGCACAGTGGCTATCAGATCAGGCAACTCAGATGCAGTCTAATGGACCTGTGGTTCCTCATCCTTCCTGACTTTCTTCTGCTTTGTTTGGAGCTAACAGTTATAGTTCCGGAGAAGAAAACATCATGTTTTAGCAATGAGGCCCCCAGCGAGGCTGTTTAAAAATTAATTAGTGCCATGCAACGTATTAGTGATGAATAGTAATTTTGGCTTTTGTACCTACTTCATTGCCTTCTACATGGTTGTTATTCCAGCTTTTCCATGGTCCTCCCAGCCAACCAGGACCTACACAGAGCATAACAAGGAAATTATTGGCTGTGTCTCCAGGAAATACCCAATTCAACAGCAAACACACACCCCAACGTGTTCTCTCTGAAGCTTTCAAATAAATTAAGGTCATATTTGCTGAGCTGGCTGGAAGGTTGGGAACCAGCTCTGCTCACAGAGGTGCCCATCATCCCAAACCAGCAGCTGTCCAAGGGTAGGAGCCTGTCCAAGGGCAGTCCCTGAGCAACGTGGGTGTTGTGGTGTGGAGGAGGTTGTGGGTCCTGGCTTCATCCAGGATGATGTCTGTCCTCCCTCCAAGGACAGACACGGGTGGAAATCACCCAAGCCTGAAGATGGAGAACCTTCAAGGATGGAGGTCTGCCAACCCCAGATGTATCTGCCAGCCCCAAAGTTGAATATTCTCCTCCAAACCAAGGAAGAAAATCCCCATATTCCAGAAATGGAAATACACTCCCAACTCTGAAGGTGAAGATGCTCAGGATGGAGCTCCACAAAACACAAGGAAGAATCCACCTAGGATTGGGAAGGTTGGGAATTCCCCCAGCCACAAGGAAGGGGATCTCCCAACCCCGCAGATGGAGATCTCCAAAACCCAAGGATGGAGACTCACAAACTTCAAGGATAGAGCTCCTAATCCTGAGTATGGGGATCCACCAACCCTGACGATGTAGAACCTCAAAACCCAAGGACCCTCCCAACCCTGAGGACAGAGGTTCTGCAGATTCCAAGGATGGGGATTCCCCCACCCAAGAACGGAGAGAGAAATCCCCTCCAGGACAAAAACCCCCCCAAACCTAAGGATGCAAACCCCATCCCATGGAGGGCAATCACCCCCTGGGACATCAGTGGCTGGAGTCTTCACCCCTCACTGCATGGAGCAGAACCTGGGGTGATCACCCTGGCCCAGTAATGGCCACCTCCCAAAGTGCAAGCCCAAAAGAGCCAGCGCTGTGCTCCTTTTGGCAGAGAGCGAGGCAGCAGGGACCAGGAGCCTCGCTGTGCGGACTGCCTTCAGGTGGATTGCGGAGCTGAGGGGAATTTGCTGGGACATCTGGAATATATTCATTTTATGGCATGTTTCATATCACAGACAGGTACTTTGAAGCAGTTAAGTAGTAGCAGGGCAGCACGTCCCCATGGGTGGCCTGCGGTTTGTGCTTTCAGCCCGAGCTGCACCGGCATGACAAAGGGGCTGGGGAGACAGAGCTGACGTTTTCCAAACACAGCTTTGTGCCTCTGGGGGCAAATCCAGCAAGAAATTAAATCCCAAAAGGCCAAAAAAGAAAAAAAAAGAAAGAAAACAGCCCCCACATCTAAGTGATGTAGATCCCCACATCAGGCTATTAACAGGCCCATCACAAATTGTAAATGACTCAGATAAATTAAATGGCTTAGCAACTGTGAGGAAAGGCCCTTCTGAAGATTCATTTGTTTTGCAGAAAAGAAATTATTCGGGAATTTAAAATCTTTTCCAGCAGCTTGACACAGGCACCCTGTCAAGCCCACATGTTGTTGCTCGTGCAGCCCTGGGAGCCAGTCAGCCCTGAAAGGAGAAGTGAGAGAATCAGAGAATCCCAGAATGGTTTGGGTTGGAAGGGATCTTACAGATTCTTCCAATTCCCTGCAATTGGCAAAGACCCCTTCCACTACCCCAGGTGGCTCCAAGCCCTGCCCAGCCTGGCCTTGGACACTGCCAGGGATCCAGGGGCAGCCACAGCTGCTCTGGGTACCTGTGCCAGGGCCTCCCTGTCGCGGGNTCAGAGCTTTCTAAAACACACAGAAAACATTCCCTGTGCCCTGGATTCCAACACTCCCCACCCTCACAAGGAACAATTCCTTCTGATACCTAATTTCTTTCTGATATCTACCTCCCCTCTTTCAGGGGAGGTAGATCTTTCCCCTCAGAACTTCCCCCTCAGTGCCATTAAAGTGCTCTGTGAGCCTCCAAAAGCAGGGACACAGGCATGCTCCCACTGGTGAGCCACCAACGAGGCTGCAACTCCTCCCAGCAAAACTATTAAAAGCCTCAGCCAATGAGGTCTGAAAATGGGATGATTTGACCCAAAACATCTCCATGCAGAGGGAAAGCCAGCAACTGAGCTGCAATTAAAAACGGAAGGGGGGACAGTAACACGGGGCAGGAAGGTGGGGTTGGACCCTGAGTGCAGTGAGGTGCAGTGATGCCAAAACCTGCAGTGATCCCCCAAGGCCCAGTGAGCTGCAGCGATTTACCCCCCAAAGCAGGGAGCCACTGCTTCCCTCCCGTGCTAACTCATGAAATTCATGTGTTATACCTAGCTGACTTCAGAGGCAAAGCCCAACTCCCCATTCACAGCCCTTTTAGCTCATGCAAAATTCAGGGGTTGTTCACCTTCAGACTGCTATTTCGCCAGCAGCAGCAACTCAAAACCCCTTTTAGTGGAAGTTCAGAGGTATAAAAGATGCAAAACACCCCTAAATTATTCACATGGTGTTTCAATCAAAGCCACACTATGGGGTAAAGGGAAGGATCTGGTGACCCTGGGGATGTCTTCCCCATCTCTGTCTGGATGGGAAAACCCTTCTTGTATTTATTGGGGAGAAGCAAATGGGGGAGACAATAAAATAAATAAGTTTTCTGTGTCCAGAAAGGGCTGGAGAGTGAGGAATGCAAGGAGTATCCATTTTTCAGGTGCATCCAACCAGAGAATCCTGGTTGCATTTGCCCTTTGGCAACACTGAAACTTTTCCAAACTTTTATAACACTAGAGGAGTAAAATTAAAGTGAGGCATGGGAAGAGAAATTGCAAACCAAAAAATCCAGCAAGAAAGGATAAAAACAACTAAAAAAAATTAATAGGAAACTCAAAAATTATTGTTTTGTATTTCAAATACAGGAGGTTTTCAAAAATGGAAAAGCCTTGGAAGATTTTTTTTAATTCAATTTTTTCCTCTCTGTTTTGCTTTTTTTCTCTTTCCTTGAGCATCCAGGTGCTCCTGAGTTGGGATTTCCATTTCTCTGGCTCCTTCTTGGGGCAAAACCCCAACAGCCCAATACAAAAAAAACCTAAAGCCCAATCCCAAAAATAGGACACTGAGCCCTGCTCTATCCAGCCTCAGCTTGAGGCTCACTAATTACCCGGTAATAGTATTTACATGCTGCTGGCACACTCGGAAATGCAGCTCCTAATAACCAAGGTCAGCATCAATATTAATGTCCCGGCTTGACTCTCCATACAGGGACCAACGAGAGACAAAAAAAGCATCACAGCAAAGTGAAAAGAGGAGCAGGAAATGAATTTTAAAAGTTTTTTTTTTTCTGTGTTTGGGCAGGAAGGGAGTGCTTGAGATTAAATGAAGGGAGTGGCAATAAGATCAAATCTAAGTTCCCATCTCTGAGGCATAAATCTTCCAGCAATGCAAAATTTTTCACCATCCGTACGCCATGCGTCAAACTTTGAGTTTTCCCACAGGTAGGAACAGGCAAAAAAACTCTTCTCTTCCTGTGATGGGAATAGATTTCTAAAACTCAGGGCCTTCCCCTTACCAGAGTTACTCTAAGACACTTGGCTTCAAATATTCACCCCTGTAAAATTCAGTCCTCTTGGCTGCCCATGCAAAACCCCAGGCTTAGGGTTGGCTCAGCTGGAAACAACCTCCTGAGAAGCACTTCTTTTCCAGTGATAGTTTGGAGCATATCCCCCCAGATCCAATATTATATTGCATGGAAATATACACAGAATATTTGCAGAAATGTGGCTACGCAGGGCACAGTGTGGGTTGCACACGTGTCCCAGCACCACTCCATAATTCGATTAAAAACCATCTTTTCTTAATAATTTCTACGCAGAGCCACTTGTCACACCAGGAGCATTAAGGCAGAGTTTAAATGGAGTTAATAAAGTATTAATAGCCTGCAGTAAGGCTGTGATAGATTTGAGCTGCATGTGATCAGTACCCCTTGGTACAAGTTGTTACTGCCAATGTCCATGCTCAGTGCACATTGAAAAAATCAGAGGTCTTCCATGAAAAATGCAGTTCCAGGAAAGCAGAAGTTTCTCGTTGAAAGATGCATGTTTTGGGGATTTTTCCCATCAAAATGTATATATCTGTAATATATATTTTATATATATTTGCAATA
>VXAX01004559.1:2523-18528 GCA_013399835.1 Leptocoma aspasia | reverse complement strand
CAGTTGAAGAGCAAGCATGGATGTGGCATTTACTCTGTGGAGAGCCAGGTGTGATATCAACCCACACCACTGACACACTAATTCACGTTGATTAATACTGAAAGAAAACAAACAGAAGCCATAAAGTTCATGCCCAAGAATTCAGCATTAAGACATTCCTGGACCATCATTTTGCGACACTTTCTTCCCAATGCCAGTTTGAGAATTCCCTTACTTTTAGTCAAATTCCAAGCAAGAAAAGGGCAAACTGTGGAAAGAATTTGAAAATAGATGCTCTACTTCCCCCAGAAACTGTGGCTATGAACATTTTGAACTGTTGTTAAACAACATCAACAAGCAACAGTGACCCTTCAGAGAAGACCCAGCTCTGTATTGATGGCTAAAACAGCAGCAGGTAACACATTAATTAACCCTTTCAAGACCCAGCCCTGAGTTAATGCCACAAAGGCAATGAGTAAAGTGTTGATCCTACAGAGAAGACCCAGCCCTGCATTGATGACTACGCTGTGTAGAAGCAGGACTCAAGCCAACTGCCTAAAGACTGCCATAAAAATCAAATGCTACTATTAAGTGATTTCAGATATTGGAAGAAATCTCCAGAGACTAATTATAACCTCGTTTGGCAATCTGGGTGGAAAGCGCACTCTGCAGTTGTGCCTTGGCCATCAATTCTGGTCAAACCTGAGATCCTTCTAAAGAGCCATTGTGTGACCCAGTGGAAATGGCAATTTTTCACATGGAATTTTTCCCAAAGCTTAAATCACCTCTTTATTAAATATTTCTTAGTTCTAACTTGTGGAAAGAGGCTGCGAGGTCTATTCCAGGAGGAGCAGTCTGTGAGAAAATGTCAAAAGGAAAAAAAGTGAGGATTTCCACTCGAGGGACTGACTGGCAGCACCGGAGGACCCAAACCCTAAAACAGGAGGGGTTTGTTTTTCTTTGTTGGGGTGATGAAAGAAGAACCATGAGAAGGAGTAACACCTTCTTCCACCTTCTCCAGCTGCAGATGGTCACCACCTTTTGGGCATTCAGAAATGCTGTTTCTCCAACAAAAAGCCTCACTAGAAGACTCTTCACACTAGAGGAGTGAAAGGAGAGCGCCTTCCTCCAACCTTTCATCAGAGGAAACACCAAAATCATCACACCTTCCAAATCCCTCCCTGCCTTCACAGAATCACACAATCCCTGGGTTGGAAGAGACCTTTAAGATCATCGAGTCCAACCCAGCCCTGACACCTCAGCTAAACCCTGGCACCCAGTGCCACATCCAGGCTTTGTTAAACACACCCAGGGATGGTGACTCCAGCACCTCCCCGGGCAGAACATTCCAGAACTTTATCACTCTTTCTGTGAAAAACTTCTTCCTGATGTCCAACCTAAATTTCCCCTGGCACAGCTCGAGGCTGTGTCCTCTGGTTCTGTCAGCTCCTGGAGACAGAGCCCAGCCCCAGCTGAGCACAGGCACCTTTCAGGGGTCGCAGAGAGTGCTGAGGTCACCCCTGAGTCTCCTTTTCTCCAGGCTGAGCACCCCCAGCTCCCTCAGTGGTTCCTCACAGGGTTTGTGTTCCCAGCCCCTCACCAGCCTCGTTGCCCCCTCTGGATGTGCTCCAGCCCCTCCAGGTCCTTCCCAAACTGAGGGGCCAGAGCTGGGCACAGCACTCAGGTGTGCCCTCACCTGTGCCAGCACAGGGGACAATGACCTCCCTGCTCCTGTCCTCCCCAGTGTCTGCTTTCCCCAGAGGATCCTCCACCATGTCCCAAAGCTGCTCAAAATCATGACCTGCCAAACAAATAACTGAAAGCAAACAAGAAACTGAGTTAATTAATGGATTGGGAGCTAATGAAGCCGCACAAGCAACTCGCCACACCAGATCCTGGTATATCAGGCTGGTCTGTCAGTGCTCCGAGGTTGCCCCCACTGGTTTCCCATGCAATGGGAGCTGCAAGGGCTGAGAGAAATAAAAGTGATTTTGAGGGTTGCTGCAGCTTTCCAGCTCTCTGATGAGATATTATTGGCTGATCTCCTACACAGCTGCTCCCCGCTGAATAGACACATCCCACCTCCAACGCCGTTGGCCACCAACCAATGTGGGAATAAATGCAAGTTTTGGGGCTTTTTTTTTCAGTTGATGTGAATTTTTTGGGTTTTTTTTTTTTTTTTTTTTTTGGCTAAGGAATACGTGGTGATTTATCCAAAACTGCATTTAGATGGAAAAATCCCCTCTTTGCTGTCTCATCCCTGACTACGTGGGCAGCTGCAGGTGGTCCAGTGCAGTGACCACCATCCTACAGCCAAGTGGGTCAGGACTATTTAATACCAAAAACTGGGGAGAAATAATTTATTTCTTCAGCAATAAATGCTCCTTTTCCCAAAGTGCTAGTTCAGAATGGAGAAAAACATTCAGTTTTGAAATGCCTCAATGAAATTTAATTTTTGGTTTGAATCAACAGCTTCACTCGGTGCCATTTTAATGCTATTTTATGCTGAAATGTCAATTGGAAACTAACATTTTAAAATGTCAAAACATTTCACGTCTGCAGACGGTGCCGATAGTTTTTTGCTTCCATGTGTCCAAACAGAAAATGCTTTTGGAATTTTACCATGGAAAAAAAAAAAAAAAAATATATATATATATAAAATCAATATTTTGACTTCTTGGAATGAAAACAAAGTTAAAATACAATATTTCCTCTAGGATGCAAACAATATTTTCTGACAAGCTGTAATCACCAAAAAGCAATCTGAGCCAAATGTTTGCTACCACAGTCTGTCATAGCTTGATGGCAAGAGAAGAGAAAGACATTTTTGATATTGTAGCCTCTCTGAGCCCTTTTCTTGCCAATTATTTCCAGGGTGCAGGAAGCTCCTTCCACCACACAGAACCATTTCCAGTGCACTGATTTTCCTTTATAGTGGCGAAAATAGCCTCAAAAATGATGTTTTTCTCATCCAAAAAATGGTTTTCTCCTCTGAAAAAGGAAATTTGGGGGGGATTTGAATTTTGGAGAGGTTTTCCCTGTATTTTGCACTGATGACACCTTACCCCAGTTTGGGGGAACTGGGGAGGAAATGGAACTGGGAAGTTTTTAGCACACTCATGCTGGCTGCAGGGAACACGTGCACAGGCTGTGGGGGTTTTATCCAATGTAAATGCAATTATCCATTGATCTAACCTTTCAAATTCCTGCCTTGCCCATGCGTTACCAAAAAAACAAATGGAAAAAAAAACCATGAAAAGAAAGCAAACAGAAGACAAGCAATCCAGTAGCAGTCACAGTAAAAAAAAAAAAAAATAGAATTTTGCTTATTTTTCTGGTTCCAGGGGCAGGGTGTAAACATACAGCGTTGGAAAATGGGATGAAAACTGGTAGTTTTGGTAGTTTTTATCAGCCAAGTTTCTTGTCCCAAATCTCACAGCTCCATCATCCTCAATGGCACAGCTCAGCCATCCTCCATCACCTTTACATCTCCTCCAAATTTCTATTTTTCTCTTTTTTTTCTCCGAGCCCGGGCTACAGCCCCGCGCGGGGAATAAGCGCAATTATCTCGTCTCACCACATTTTTCCAGCTCTGCCTGAGGTTTAATTAAAGCCAAGAGAAAAACACAGAGGAGCAGCACTGGGTTCTGATATCACCCCACCACATGTGGCAGGGAGAGGGGGAAAAATGGGGGGGAAAAAAAACACATAGAGAAAAAAAAAATAGGAAAAAAACACCCCCACCCCCTTCATCGTCGACTTTTTAATTTAGCAAACCTTCCTGGATATTGCTCCCTTATCACATTTCATTTAAAAACAATATATATATATAAATATCTATATATGTAGCTATGCAGGTGTCCATGAATATATGGACAGTAGGATATCCACACACCCTATCTCTATAAAAAAAATATATATAAGTGTAGCCTAATCCCCTGTAATCTCCTTGAATTACACCTCAACCACCCTCCTCACAGGTGACCTTTCCACAAAAGGCTGTTTCTATGCCAACAGCATTGTTTGAGTCAGGCAAGAGGAAAAAATACGGCACAATAATCTGTATTTTTTCCTTAATTCAGTGTTTTCACCCACGGTTAGGAGCCAGTTGATGCTAGAAACACTCTGGTCACAGGAAAAAAATAGTATTAAAAATTAATTAATATCTAGGATTTGAATATGAAGGGAAGAGGGCAGTAACCTTGACCCAATTTAGATTTTGACTAAATTTCTGGAATTCTTTTTTCAGTGTAATTCCCCTCATTTGGGGGTTTAGGAGCAAAATCCTACAGTTTTAAGGTCCTTCCATCTTGAAATCTGCATTTCTCTCTCCTGTTCCATCTCATCTTGCCAACACAATCCACAGGTATCGGTTCATACCGACAACTCCAAATATGGAAAAGACAGAAAATCTCAATTTTTCTCCATTTTTCCTTTTGTTTTTTTGAGGAATTCCACCAAGTAGCTCGTCTCCAGTGGGAAAAAAAAAAAATTACAATGCATAACAGAAGTGAAAAGCTTGAGAAATTGTTATAACATGAACCAAGCCAGCAAACAATGTCAGGTAATAAGTGGTTATGAGATTTGACTGAGCAAAAGCAGCTCAATATAAATAATTTTCCAGAGAAAAAGACTCTTTTGGGTCTAGATAATGTTGCTGCCTTTAAAATTTGGGATATTTTCCCTCCGTTTTTTCAGTTCTGGAGTTCCAACTCAGCCCATAAAGCTCATCCCAAAGCAGAGAACCTAACAACGATACAGAGAAAGAAAAATGAGATTTTTCCAGCACAAGTTTTGGGTTTTTGGTGTATTCTGGAGACTGGCACAAGGACCCATTGGCTGTTGGGTTGGAGCACCCCCAAAATTGTCTTTGTCTGGCTTGCTGAGACAGGGACAACCTCCAGATTCCTGCACATTCTTCCTATTGGCTGCTGGGGATTTATTTCTGTTTTAATTCTGACCCAACCCCAACATCTTCATGGGTCCCAGGAGGGAAAATATTTCCCAACAGATCCATCTCACAAGCGCTGAACCAAGAGGATAAAAATACCAGTTGCCATGGGAACATAAACTCTGGAGTTTGAAAATACCAGAATTAAACCTTACACTAATTTCCATCCTTACATCCCTGTTTTCGCATCTGTGTTTTGGTGGCTTTGAGGGTTTTGGAGCAAAAAACCTAAATTTCAAGACTTCTGCCATGCTTTAACATCCTTACAGATATTTTCCCACAGCTGGATGCATCCCCAAGCCAGGAATAAATTTATACATTTTAAAATTTAAATTCAGAGTTAAATTTAAAATAGAAACTATTTTCTCATTTAATAACAATTTTATAATTTAATAAGATACATTTTTCTCTAATTCAACAATCTAAGTGACTTTTAAATTAAAAACAAGGGTTAGTCCCAGCTTGTGGCATCACTTCTCACCATCCAGCCTTGGAATCTGCCCCACGGATAATTCCTGAAATCAGGGCAAGGAGTTGATCATCCAGGGCCAATAAAAGAAAATTCATTTCTGCATCTTTTTCTTTTTAAAAAAAAAAAGCTTCTGGGATTACTTTATTTGCTCAAAATACACTGCAATCAGTTAAGAAATATTAAATAATAACCAGGCCCCAGTGCTAATGATGCTCAAGCAGAGAATCCCCTCTTCAGTGGCAGCAAGAGCTTCAAACGGGTTTAATGCAACTTTTGGAGTTGGTGGTGAGCAAAATTGCTCGGCTCAAATAGGGAAAAACCACGCTCAAAAGAAAATAAATAATGTTTTACTCATTAATAAGGAGTAAATTTGGGATGACCAGCACAGGGAATGGTCAGCTAGGGAGAGCTGAGCAATAACAAAAGGATCATGAGTGAGAAGGGGCCTCAATATTCCCCACCACAAAGGAAGATTCCAATAATTAAACTTGAGTTTCCAAATGGAAGAGGGAATCCCCTCCCAGTATCAGGAAAACACAGAGTTACTGCAACTAATTTGTTGGCAAGAACAATAAAATCACTTTATACCAGCAGCAGGAGTGCTGAGGGTTGGAAGGTTTGCCATGGGGTGCTGTGGGTTTGCTGGATGTTTTTCCAACAGCATCCCAAGAGTTTGGAGCTTTGGAAGAGCTGAATCAGTTCAACCAGCTCTGCAACAAGGGTTAAGTTTCCTTAAAACACAATTCAGGCTGATGCTTTGGACTCCCCCCAGTCCCAGCTGCAAACTTCAGGTGACAGGGACAACGTGGCACCCTGGTGCTGCCACAAACAACCATTTCCACTGCCTTGTCTCCCAAAACAGTGGGGATGCTGCACAATTTCACTTCTCTAGAGGACCAAGCCACAATCCTGGTGCATTTTGAGGAAATCTCTGTTTTGGGGTGCTGTGGATGTCAGTGGGACACTCCGTGGGGTACAGAACAACCGCGGGAATTTACTCACCCAGGCGACGCTTTCCTTTGGCAGCAATATCCCCCCAAACCCCCAAAACCGGGGGAAAAACCAGCCTGTGGGCCCAAAAAGGGGGTTTTTCACCTCGAATTCCTAGCTGGGAGAGGAGGCCTGGCTGCTTGCATGCTTCCACATTTAAAAAAAAAAAAAAAAAAAAAAAAAAGAAAAAAAAAAAAAAAAAAAAAAAAAAAAAAAAAAAGGGGGAAAAAAAAAAAAAAAAAAAAAAAAGGGGAGAAAAGAGAGNAAAACAAAAAAAAAAGGCGAGGAAAAGGAGTGGGGGCAGAGCAAGGAAAAGCAAGGAGAGAAAAAAGCAAGCAAAGGCGAGCTGGTTGGTGCAGTTTGGGAAAAGGAGGCTGGAATGAGGCTCGCAGAGCAGCTTTGCCATCGCCCCACAATCCCTCGCTGGCCCCCAGTGGGCTTGTGCAAACACCAGCGGAGCGGCCGGCGCTGGCCACGCTCCTGGGGCTGGGATTTTAAATAAATACGGGAAACAGCAGCAGCCAGGGGCAGGGGGAGAGGCTGGACCCCCGTCCCGGCAGGGAATCTGCCTTTGGAGGATGCTAAAAGGTGGACTGGGGGGAATGTGTTTCTCCCACATGTCTGAAAATACGATTTCTCAGGTAGCAGAAGAAGGGTAAACTTGATTTTCAAAGGTAAAGGGGGTGAACGCATTGTATATGGGATATACGTGTATATTCAGAATTAATTTGGGGTTTCTTAGTAATCCAGGCAGAAATTCAAGGTGTGATTACGGCAGAGGGAGAGGGGGGAGGCCACCACATCACTTAATGCCACTATCTATCTTATATTATGTTTTTTTATATCACATACCACATTATATAGGTTTTATGTTATAGATTACCTTTATAGAAGTTTGTATGTTCTCTAGCATGTATAGATATTTATATCTATATATTTATATAGATATAATTTATAACATTACATGTTATAAATGTTATATGTTACATATATTATATAACATATTGGTGTAATATGTATTAGTCATATTCCAATAATAGATTATACATTAATCTATTTTCTATCATATGACACCTATTATAAAATATGGAATCAATAAATTATTTAGTCTCTATTATTTCGTTATATGGTTATAGATCTATGATGTGATAGGAATAGCATATATTATGTATTATTCTAATGCATATTATCTATCATTCCCATATATTATTTGTCTGATGTGAGATGTATCAAATAGATGGGTTTATATAGGGGTGAGCTTCAGGATTTTCTTGGGTATTTAGTGGGGAAAAGGTCTTTTCCCAGAGGTACCTGCTGGACCTGGGACACTGGAAAAGCACTGCAGAGAAAGATTTGTGGGGTTTGTGGCCCTTGCACACCTGGCAAGGGCAGATCCTGACAGCTGTTTGCAACCTCTGGCACTGAACCCACCTCTCTCCCCCTGCAAAACTCCAGTGCAGCATTTCAGGGATGATTTCAGTGCCAAAAAAAAAAAAAAATCCCCTGATTGAGCATCAACCTCACAAAAAGGAGCTGAAATTTGGTGCCTTTCCCCACCCCGAGTTTTTACCTGGACCTGGTTTTCAGCCCATCCCAGCTGAAAAAGCAGTCAGTAAAGGGGAGATGAAAGCTATGTATTAGGATTGATAACAATCATTAGAACTGGCTGGGTAGGAAAGCACAATTCTGCTCCAGAGAAGGAAGAGGGAAAAATGCAAATTCTGCATGGAAAGAAGATATTTCCCTAATCGCCCCAATCAAACGCTGGTGCAATTATCTGTGGCCAACCCAACGGGTTAAAATTATCCTCTTCATCTCCGGACACAGTGAGGAGCCGAAAAAATGTTTCATTTTAATAAAAATGAAATCTGGACCCTGCAGAAAGCAGCTTCGCTAATGACGTGTTTACACAGAAAAAGACAATTTCTATTTAATGGTGATTACTAGAGAGAAGAAATTAAACTTCCCAGAGTCTGTGGGTTAGGGATAATGGGAAGAAAGTTATTGAGGGTGTGTAAATCAGGAGAGCTGGATGTGGGAATGGCCACGCGTGTGGACAGCTCAGTGCACACAGCTCTGCTTTCCCCAGAAAAATGGATGTTTTGCTATGCAGATTTATGTGCCTGTGTATGTGTGTTTGCATATATGCAAATATCTGTGGCGTTGCAAATGTGCAGCAGCACGGGGAGAGCTGGGAGATGTGCGTGGTGTGCAAACGTGCACCTGGAAACACACGTGGAAACGGGCACGCCCAGGTGCAGACAGCACAGAGGGGCCAATGCACTCCTGTGAACAGGCCAATGCACGTGGCAGCATGCACACCAATGCAACAACGGCCGAGGAACACGCACAGGCAGATGCAAACATGCATGGGACACGCGTGGGCAAGCACACGTGCGAATCTGCAAATGCACGCGCAAGCCGGTGCCAACACACCTGCAGCCACGGCAAAATCCACCCTTGCTGCACCCCGGGCTGTGCAGGCCCTGCACTGCACTCCTGGGCAGCTGGGGGCAGCTTGGGATCCCACTTCAGAGTTTAAAAATTGCAAAATAGGGTTTGATCGTGAAGCCGTGCCAAAATTTCAGGTTTGGCTCCTCAGGTGAGCGGTGCAGATCCTTCCTATTCGTTCTACTTATTTAATTAATTTTTAATTATTGTTCTCTTTTGAAATCATTTTTTCAGGATAAAAAAGCTATTCATTTCTTTCCGAAGAAGCCAAGACAAGATCTTTTCACACCCATCTCCCGCCTAGGATGGGAATTAAGTTTTGGGGTTCCTCTCTGTGCCAAAGCCATTTCCATCCCGCGCCGACCTGTGCAAACCCATCCCGGGGCAAAACCACTCCAGCGTCAGGCTTTAATGTCTGCTCCTTTCTAGAGCAGAGCAAACATCTGCAGAACAAGCCCAGATGTGAGTGGTGTTCCCCCCCTCCTTGAGGAATTTCAGCTCCGAGGCACATAATAAGGCAGCGTCTGGGATGGTTTAATAATAGTAAAATTAAAATCGTTCCCGAAGCAGAGTGAAGGGCACACTCGCGAGGAGGTTTGCAAAACAAAAACGAGCCCCGAGCTGAAGTCTCAGGGGAACAGTTGGATCAGAGGAACAGTAAACAACGCACAGAAATGCAACTTAATTATCTTTACAACCCGAGTGTGCAACCGGCTGCTGCAGTTTTCCAGGGATGTGGGAGCACAGAGGTGCCGGCATCCCCAGGCTGAAGCTGCAGCATCCCCAAAAAGCCAGGAAAAAAGACTCTTTTTGCAAAGTTCTGCTTGAATTTTCAGTCAAGAGCTGAAAATGGCAGGGCTGATGTGGGACTGGGGATGCTCATCCTGACTTCTTATTCAGCTTGGTAAAACACAACTTGTTGGTAATTTTGTGCTCATTTTTTTAAGAAAAACAAAGTTTTGGCTTGACCTTGTGAGGTCTCACTGCATACATGATCGCTGTGCCCCTGCACTAACACCAGCTGGGGAACTGCTACCCCTCTCTCACCAGGATGCTCTTCCACGAAAACCTGCTGCAAAAAACGGGAATGAACAGGAAAAAAATGCCCATTTATAAATATATATTTGCATATAAAACCTGGAAATTGTGTTAATTTAAACTGAGGATGCTGATGAGGTATTGTTGTGGTTTGTGTAGTAATAAAGGATTTTTGATAATAATATTAGAAGGTTAAATATGATTTATTAATATGATTTTATAATTCAAAGGATTTGGGCTATTATCTGTCTAGTCCAGAGCAACCGAAGCTGCTGCTTCAAGCTCTGTCTAAAGAATGCCAGAATAGCTTACACAATCAGAGATAACAACTTTTCACCTCATAGGTTGAAAGGAAGAAAACTCTCATCTCTCATATTAGGAGACAGGCAGAGAAATTTAAATGTTCTTGAAACACAACTCAGGGATTTTGTTTATAGAAACTACTACAGAGTAAAAAGACAGTAAAATATGCTTTCCCATAAAAAAAAAAATTCTACAAACCTACATACAAAAAAACATAATATATTCATACAACAATGAGGAGAGAAGTGATGTTTGAAATCAAAGCCTGGGAATGGTATCAAGGCAGGGATGCTGACCAAACCAAGGAGGCTGGGCAGGATTAGCTCAAGGATACAACAATCAATCCATGGATATTGGCTCTTATCGAACTAAAACTTTCAGCTAAATACAAAATGAGGATGCCCACAAGGACCAAAGCTAAGACCACACCTCCAGATGAGATTCAAGAACATCCAGGAACATTCAACGCATCCATTATGCAACCTGAAGGTGCATAAATCCATGGAACCTGGTAAGATGCACCCTCTGGATGCAATTCCTGAGGGACACGACAGAGAAAGTGGTCGAGGCATTATCCATCATATTTGAAAAGTGGCAGTCTGCACTGAATGGAAAAATAACCAGAGGAGAAAGGGAAATAAAACCAGAGAAGCACTTGGGGTGCTGGTGGGTGAGAGCTGGACAGAGCCAGAACCCCCCTGTGCTGGGCTGATCCCCCAGCATGGGCAGCAGGGGAGGGGGGGATCCTGCCCCTCTGCCCCCCCAGGTGAGACCCCACCTGCAGAGCTGCCTCCAGCTCGGGGATCCCAGCACAGGAAGGACCTGGAGCTGCTGGAGCCACTTCAGAGGAGGCCATGGAGATGCTCCAAGGGCTGGAGCCCCTCTGCCATGGAGCCAGGCTGGGAGAGCTGGGGGTGCTCACCTGGAGAGGAGAAGCTCCAGGGAGAGCTTAGAACCCCTTCCAGTGCCTAAAGGGGCTCCAGGAGAGCTGGAGAGGGACTTGGGACAAGGGATGGAGGGACAGGACACAGGGAATGGCTTCCCACTGGCAGAGGGCAGGGATGGATGGGATATTGAGAAGGAATTGTTCCCTGTGAGGGTGGGCAGGCCCTGGCACAGGGTGCCCAGAGAAGCTGTGGCTGCCCCTGGATCCCTGGCAGTGTCCAAGGCCAGGCTGGACAGGGCTTGGAGCACCCTGGGACAGTAGAAGGTGTCCCTGTCCATGGCAGGGACATGGAATTGGATGAGCTTTAAGGTCCCTTCCAACCCAAACCATTCTGGGATTCTGTGACAGTTCAAATTAAACCAAAATCCTGCCTGGGCCCAAACCAGGATGCCAGCTGGGATCACTCCAAGGATGTTGGGCTGGAACCAGCCAAGACCACTAGCAGAGCAACCTGAAGGTGTAGCCAGGACCAAAGCAAAGACACTGGCCTAAAGCAAAGCTCAGCAACTCTCCACTTTCATCCAACTTTTCAAAAAATGCTAATTTTGATGCCTCCCAGGCTGCCAACAGCCTGGCAAGGCCCTGCACCCCTCCACAGCCCCTCTGGCGAGGCAGCAATGGGTTTTTTTTATTAACCTGCCTGAAGTAGCTGGTAAAAACAGAGACATTTTCTGGCACAGTTTGGATCACAAAAGGTCCAGCCTGCTCCTGGCTGCAGAGCTCAGGGCAGCCTGGGGCTGTCTGCATGGTGCAGGCATGCCTGAAGTCAGCTCAACTCCCCCAAGGCCCGTGGGCTGTTTCTATCAACGGTGTGTTTTTTCTGCAAAAATCGTTTGTTGCTGCCATTTAACTCATGGCACGGCTTAAGCACATAAATTCAGTGGTATTTTGCTCAAAAAGTGCTTTTCATTGAAAATTTCTTGTGAAACACCCTGCTAATAACTTCTGCACCCAGCACAGGGTTTGGTTGTTAAATGGTGATGCTCCTTTTCAAGGGATATTCAACTTTCAACTAAGGTTTCCAGCAACCCCAAACCAACCAAAACCTTCCCAACACTCTATTTACTTCTTGAGCTCATCAGAAAACCTCAAGATTTGGGTGTTTTTTGGGGCTTGGGGTTTTTTTTAACACCTGTCTGTATTGGCAAATGAGATGTCTGAAGTGGAGAGTAATCCAGTCTTTACCCAACTTCAAAAATAAAAATTTTTAAAAGCCTCATGCTTTGAAATTCAGTTCACTGCTTTGTTTATTCTTTTATTTTTTAAAAAGTAGGTGATTTTTCCTGGAAACATAAAATTTTTCAGCACTCCCTTTGCACTCCTGAGCTAGATTTAAGCCTCAGAAGTAACACTAGGAAAGAGAAAGCTGCAAAAAATTGTGGATTTCCTGCAAACCCAATAGGAATGTAAGAGCTGGAGGAAAAACCCAGTCCCCAACCACCCACCCCAACTACAGCCAGTTCCTAAACTGAACAGCAATTAATTCTTCTGCTCAGCTCTCAATACAAGGAGGCCACATTACAATATTTTTCTGCCCTGGAATGAAGACAAATTAAGACCTAAGTGTTGCTAAAGCCCCACTCGATGCTGCATCCTAAAAAAGTATTAATTGCAAAATGGTTTTCTAATTACCTTAACAAGGATGCAGCTCTGGCAGGGTGAGATGTGATGCTCTGCAACCCCTCCAGCCTCTTTTTCCATGCATTTAAGTGCTCTAATGTCACAGTCCAGCACTGGAGAAGTTTGGGCCACAGTTCTGTGAGCTTCATGCTTAATGAGGGGTGCCTAATTAAAGCTGGGAAGCGCTGACTTCATCAAGAGACCCTGCATCAAGTCTGTCCTAGGGTTTTTTGGGAAGTGAGCATCCCTGGCCGTCTGGTCACTCATCCCACCAAGGTCACGCCTGCAATAATTAAAGATTTTGGCTCATCAGGTTGCACCAGCCTGGCACCATCAAGGCTGTCCACCAAAATAATCCCAAAAATAATACCCTGAATTATTCTGATGTTTAAGATGGTGCTTGCATTCCCAGAGACAGGAAGGCACATGGAAAGATACGGACGCTCTTAAAATCTTTGGCAATGCGGAAGGTTGAAAGCTCGGAGGGATGCAACCCCCAAACCCAGCTGTTAAATAGAGTGAGGATGAGGATGCTGGAAAAACAAGGATGAAGGCAATGGTGCACATCCACCCTGGCTGGGTGCCAGGTGATGAGGAGCCCCAAAAGGACAGGGTGAACATTAGCAAGAGCGATCTTTGTCACCGAGACCTGGTGGCCCCCGGCGCTGGGTTAATGGAGCTCTGCAGCAGCAGCTGCTTTGGCCAAAAATCCACAATTTTGCCCCAAATAGGATGCTGAAACACACAGCTTCAAGCATTGTCCAGCATTGCCATCCCAATTTTAGGTGTTTCTCTGCTTTCTAATGATTTTTCTAAATCAAAGCTGAGGTGTCCCCATCAGGAGTCCCCCCAGTTTGGCAAAGGCAGTGCTACCATTAGACAGCTCCAGAAGGTGCCTAAAAACTCCAGGAAAAATACACTCACACACTGTGCTGGAAGGTGAGGCTTGGAGGTCAGGTAGTGTCTTAAAAATATACATTTTGTGGGTTTTTAAATGAATTTTCTCTCCTTTTATCTCTTAGGGGCAGGAAGGGTGAGCAGCTCGTGGGTGGGAATGGCACGTGGGAATTTCCCATAGCTCCTGGAAGGATGTGCACTTCAATATTTCCATTGCTAAGAGGAAAACAAAATATTTACACTTGTAAACATTGTCATTATTATTGTGTCTCAAAATATTGAGACACCCTTGTTCCTATGTCCAAATTTATTATTTTCTTTTTTTTTTTAATTTTTTTCTCACGGGGCAGGGGCAGTTTTTGGGGAAGTTTTTGGATGTGTGCAAGGCAGAGCTATAGGAAACTGTGGGATACTGTGAAGGATGCAGTGCCAGCCATGAGGTGTTCAGAGGCATTTTTAAATTAAAGAAAAGGACTTTTCCTGAGATAATACAAGATTTGCTCCCCTGGTTTGGTGGGCAAATCCGTATTTGAGTGGTTTAACACCCAGAAGAGTTGGAGTTGTAGCATGATGAATATGCAAACAGCAGTGTCCANATGTATATTATATATATATATATCTTCTATATAAGCATTATATGTGTATATAGATATGAAACATTCAAAATAATAATATTATTATGTATTATTCCAAATAATCATCCAACATAATCCAATAGATGGATATAATGGATATAATCCAACACACTCAATGTGCATCCAACATATATATTTACATATAATATCCAATATAATGGACCCAATGGCTGGATACAATGGAATAGAGGTACTATAACCTATATTTATTATATATATCTGACTTCTACAAGCATTAATTCCTTCTGCTGCTGCTTTTCATTTATTTGTCAAACTTTGACAAAAACCCCAACTTTTCCCAAGTTTTTAGCTTTGTCTCCTCGCACACACTGGTGAAAATCAGCATTTTCCTGTAACGAGCAATCCCCACATGAAAGCATTTCCCCTGCATTTTGGGGTGCACCGTGCTGCCAAAAATAGCTATTTCTGGAAATGTGACACTGCAGAAAACAAACTGGCTATTCTAACCAGCTTCCCCGAATTTTCTGACACCTACACAAGCACCTGCTAATTGTGGGGGTGGCTCTGGCTCTGCGTATTTCACTCCACTGTGAATTCTGCTTTTTTGGAGGCTTTTCCCTGGGCTACCAGCTGGATTTTCCTTTGCCATGAAGCCCCACTCCCATATCTGTGCCAGGATGCTTGGGCCCTGAGCACCATCCAATGGCCAAGGGTTTGATTTTCCTTTTCAAAATAAAAAATCCAAAAGAAAAAAAAAAACAAAAATAAAGGTCTTGGGAGAGCTGATTTTTTTTTAATATTTTAAAAAAATAATTTCCCTGGGCTGTGGCACTCAACTCCACATGGTACCATGATGGATCCCAGGTCCATCCCAGCACCTGAAGCACATCTACATCCCACAAAAGAAGGGAAAAGGAAGAGGAAGGATGGGAAAAAAATGGGAGAAATTTCAAAACCAAAAGGTTTTTAGAAATAAAAGTAACACTGAAATAATATCTGCTTGAGGAGCAAAACTAACACCCAGTGAGACTCCAAAATTCAACCAAAACCCCCAAAAGCTTTGTCTCTACCCCTGCCTGTGGGGCCAATTTCTGGTAGCAGAAATGGGTATTTTACTGCAATAAATAGATGATATTGAGAAATATATATAGCTAGATATATAGTACTTCTAATTCATGCTATTATAAATAATATATACTACGTAATATGGAGCAAGATAACTCCTTATCATATCAAGCATTATACAGCAATCACTACATATTCTATAATCAGTATATCACTATCTATCAAGCATTATAAATAAATATATCACTGTGACCAGATCCTAATCAATTCCTGTAACATAGGATTATGCCATATAGTTATTTAATGATTTCTAAATATTTGTGTATCATATTCACTCATTGCAGGTTATTTGCACTCATTACACTTCAGTACAGGTTATATATCAATGTTATACACCACATTCACTCATTGCAGGTTATATATCAACGTTATTATATTTCTATGTAGCAAACATTTCTATAATATTATGATATTAATATATAGATATTAAAATATATAGAATATATAGAATACTGTGATATTAATATATAATATCGCCATAATATTTACGGCGATAAACATAATTTATCAACATATACGTAGCAAAAACAAAAAGAAGGAAGCCAATTTTTGCAAATCGCCAGCAATTCAGAGAAAAGCCATTTTAAAAAACCACTTTAAAAAACCCCAAAAGATTTTGGGGAAAACCCACTTAACA
>VXAX01004558.1:15200-45422 GCA_013399835.1 Leptocoma aspasia | reverse complement strand
CCTCTCCTCTCCTCTCCTCCCTCCCCCTCCCCCTCCCCGGGGCTGAGTCCTGTGCCAGCTCGAGTTCTCGCCCGGGCTCAGAGTGCTCAGGGGCTCTGGGCACAGCTTGGTGTCCTGGCAAATGGACTCTCCTCCTCCTCCAGCAAGGACATCCCAGCGAGAATCAGCCTGCACAGCACCAGCTGCAGCCTGAGGCAGCAAGAGGGGCCTGAACCAGGAGATGGAGCAGCTTCCCCGAGCTGTCTCTGTGTTCAGGGGCTGTAAACAGCAGCCAGGGATTTTCTGCAGATGGCAGTGAGGAGGCTGAAAGCCCCATGTTCCAGCAGCTGTTTGTAGCCTAGTCTCCTGTTGCAGAGAACTTCCAGAGTCTAGCCTGTATTCCCTGTTTCCTTTGCACAGGTGTTTACAGGATTTTCTGGGAACAACTTGGGCAACAGAGGCCAGTTCACTACCTGTTCTTGGCTGGTTGATGTCACCTCCAAACTTGTGGAGAGTGTCCTCCTTCCCACTATTCATGGCATTCATGATAACATGCAACACTAGTGGTCCTACTGCTGATCCCTGAGAGACCCCAGAGTTTTCTGCCAGCTGGGGTTTGAAGCAATGGCCACAACTCTTTGGGCTTGGTAGGCCAGACAATTTACCACTCACCTGACCACTCTCTTACTGATCCCTTTTGTCACCCATATGGTCACATAGGAAGGGTGGCAGAGGAGGCCACTGCAGCTGTGTCCCCCCCAGTGGTGCATAAAGGGGAGCAGTCACCTCTCTTGAGCTCCTGGCAAAACCTGGTCTAATGGAGCTGAGGATACTGTTGGACTTCTTTGACACAAGGGAATTTGCACTTTCCCTTGTTCAGTTGCATGAGTTTCCCATCAGCCTGTTTCTCCTGCTTGCTGAGGTCCCTCTGGATGCTGGCCTGAGTCTCTGATGCATAAGCCTCTCTTCCCAGTTTGGTGTTGTCTGCAAACCTGCTGAGGGTCCCCTCTCTCCCATCACCCACATCATCAATGAAGTTGATAAACAGGACCCATCAAGTCCTGACCATTTGGATGCACCACCAGTCACTGGTCTCCAACTTTATTTTGTGCTGCTGATCACTGATCCCTAGGCCTGGCCAGTCAGTTTTCATTCTACCTCACTATCTGCTCATCCAACATCAACAGCTTCTCTGTACGGCTCCTATAGGAATCTGCACGAAAGTGTCAAAGGCCTTGCTCATGTCCAGGTAGAGAAGATCCACCATTCTTTCTTCCTCTCCTGAGCCTGTCACATCACCACAGCACTTTATCAGGAATATCAGGCATAGCTTCCCCTTGGTGAAGCTACACTGACCTGCTCCTGGTGACTTTCTCATCACTGACATGCCTTGATTAGGAGAGCTTTCCAGGAGCAGTTGCACCATCACCTTCTAAGGGGCTAAGGGTAGCTGAGAAGGCTGTAGCTCCCTGGGTTCTCATTTTCCCCTTTTTGAAGACAGAAGTGGTGTTTGCTTTGCTCCAGTATCCAGTTACCATGCTCAGCTGAAGGTAACCAAGAGTGACCTGGCAATAACAGGAGCCAGTTCCCTTACCACGTGTGTGTACATTCCAACAAGGTCTAAATAAATATGTGCAGTTTGGTAAGGATTCACTGACCTGATCTCCTTCCATCAAGGGTGTGTGTTCCCTGATCCTGATTTTACCCCCAGTCTACATTTGGGATTCCTTAAGGCCAGTCTTGCTAATAAGGACTGAGGCAAAGAAGGCCTTCAGCACCCCAGCTTTTTCTCTATCCTGTATCACCAGGGCTCTCGTCTCATTCAGCAGCAGTCCTACACTTTCCTTACTCTTCCTTTTGTCACCTTTGTCCTTATGGAAGCCCCTTTATTATGTCATTTGCCTTTCTTTCTGACCACTGAATAAGCCTTCCATCTTTTCTCCCCCTCTCCGCATCCCTGGTGCATGACAGGAGAAGGCAAAGCCAGCCACCGGAATTGTCCTGGGTTCTGTGTTTGGTCGGATATAGTCAAACCCAGGAACAAAGCACCTGCTTCGAGACAAAGGCCCCTAAGATCCCAATGGAGTGACCCAGACTGACATAATTTACTTTAAATGGACTCCTGCAGCATGTGGCGTGAGTCCTGTGCTGATGCTGATGTGTTTTGATCCAGAAATGCTTGGGCCTTTCATCTTGTCATGCAAAAGATGCCTTCATTGAGGAATGTGCCAGAAATAATGCAGGAAGCGAAAACACAGCCGTTTAAGAAGCCAAACCACAACTCACAGCATTAAATGAGATGTTTTGCATTCAAGATGAATTTGTCAGAAAATTATCACCTCTAGAAGGGGTACCTCTGGCAGCCTGGGGCAGTAAAGGTCCATGATAAAAGCCAGCCCAGCTCTTTGCTCTCTCATCCCCTTCTCTTGCCTCCTTCTTCTTGGGAGTCAGGTGAGTCTGAAACCCTTTCTCCTTCTCTGCTTTCTCTAAAAGGAAATCTCACCTCAATGGACCTCTCAGCTGATTCCAGCTGTCTTCTATGATGGCTCTTGGGGCTGTTTGTCATGGGAGAGAGAAGTGGGGAGAAGGTTCAAAGTGCAGGGAGGCTAGAACTGTGATCAGTTGTCATCTGGACTCAGGGCCTGGGCAGTGGCTGCATAGGAGTTGGTGGCTCTTTTTAGGCTCTGGCAGGATGAGGCCAACGAGCCCTCATACATCTCTGCAGAGCCTCCACTTCCTGGCCTTGTGTGTTATTTGACTCCTGATAGGCTTCTCCTCATGTATCCTTATGCTTCTTCCCTGCCCTCTTTCCAGGTGCCTGTCATGCCCCAAGACATGTCCTGCATAGAGAAATGCCAGCCCTGCCGTCCCTGCCAGCCCTGTGGCCCCACCCCACTGGCCAATAGCTGCAATGAGTGCTGTGTCAGGCAGTGCCAGAACTCCTATGTGGCCATCGAGCCCTCACCCGTGGTGGTGACCCTGCCTGGGCCCATCCTCAGCTCCTTCCCACAGAACACCGTGGTGGGATCCTCCACCTCTGCTGCCGTTGGAAACATCCTCAGCTGTGGCGGAGTGCCCATCAGCTCTGGGGGCTTTGACATCTCCTGCATCACCAACTGCTATGGGGGCAACAGATGTCGTCCCTGCTAAAGCTGCTGTCAATGACCTCAGATAAGGACCCCCAAGATCTCAGAATATGAAGCTGGACAGAGGATCAAACCTTGGTGTCATTGTTTTAAGAGTAGCTGATCATCACTGATTTTCCTTGCCGGGGAAAACTTTAAGGGATCAACCTGAGGAGGCTGATACTGGGCTCTCTGAAAACTTGGCCAATGTCTACCTCTCCTCTCTTTCACTCTCACCCTTTCTCACTCTTGCCTTTGTTCTCTAGTGCTTCCTTCAAAGCCTGCTGTGAGGACCCCAGAAACCAGTGTGCAGGGGCATGCCGGACTGTGTCCTGTTGCTGGACAAGTCAAAAGATTCCCTGTGGAAATTCTGCCACAGGAAAAGGGAAGAGATTCTTGGCTGTTTCTGCTCCTCTTCATACTTGGAACCTCTACTTAGAATGATCTAATTTTCACCTTTGTGTAGAATAAAAACTTGCTGCAGCCTTGCCTGTGTCCATTAGCTGTCTTTCATATGTGCACTGAGTGCTGAGCAGAAAAGTCATTGGTTGAGGGGCACAAGGGAACCCTTCATCATTCCTAGTGGCACTGGGGGGTGGGAAAAATTGCAATGATTCTTCTTTCCAGCACTGTTTCCACACACTGAGGCAGCAGAGAATTTCACATAATTTTGGGTTGGAAGAGTCTTTTAAATTTCTCCTGGTCCAATCTCCCTACAATGAGTAGTGACACCTTCCACTAGACCAGGTTGTTCAAAGCCCCACACAACCTGACCTAGAACATGTACAGGGATCTATTATCTCTTTGGGCAACATACTACTCTGTATTACCACCCTCTTAGTAAAAACTTTCTTCATAGCTAGGCTGAATCTACCCTCTTCTAGTTTAAAACTGTTTCCCCTGCCCTATCACAAAAAACCCTGCTAAAATATTTCTTTTAAGTGCCCTTTACATGCTGAAAGGCTGCAACAAAGTCTCCTCAAAGCCTTGTCTTCTCTAGGCTGAACAAGCCCAATTGTTTCAGCCTGTGCTCATAAGAGAAGTGCTCCTGCCCTCAGATCATTTTTGTGGCCTCCTCTGGGTTTGCTCCAAAGGTCTATGCTGAGTCCCTGTGCTGAGGATTACAGAGCTGGAGGCAGTATTCAGGATGAGGTCTCAGTGTAGAGGGGCAGAATCAGGAAAAAGCTGGCTTTCAGGGCTGCAAGAGAACATTTTCAACTCATATCCAGTCTTTCATCCATGAGGGAAGACATCCCTAGTTATTCCATTGCCAATGGCTGTCAGTCCTTGCCTGGCTGCATCTCCTCTCAGAAATAACCACTTGGACCTGAAGCGCATCATACAGTCAGGACTCCTGAAAACTGCTGTTCTCTAGAAGAGAACTGCAGACGTGTGGGAAGCCCTGCGGAGGTCAGCATTTCCACAAGTTCTTGGGGAAGAACTTGTGGAAATGCTTCTCCTGCTTGTGTGAAGCTATGTGGGGCAAGGCTCACAAGCCAAAGAATGGCAGGAATTGGAAACGGGTTAATTGTCACTCTCATTTTTCAGCCTTCTGGTGTTTTCATTCTTGTGATAGAGTTTCTCACACTGCTTTTGTAAACATACACGTTTTTCTAACTGTCTTTTAGTTTTTCCTTCTTTCTCCTGGGAGGAGAAAGGTTTGATGGACTTTGTCATTGACCAGTGTAGTTAGAGAAGATGTAACTTCACCTTCCAATCAATAGTCGTTCCCAAAACTCTATATAATGTGAAAACCAAAATAAAGTTTGCTTCTTCTTTGCCTTTGCTCAACTGCATCTCTGCATTTCGTGTTGCGCGCTAAAGTAACAGTTAATAGCCTTGGAATGGCCTACATTCCCTACTCCACTGCTTGTCTCCTCCGTCCCCTGATCCAGGGGCCATGGTCAGCGTGCCTGGTCATGGGCAGCAGAGACAACTTCCCCATGCAGCCCTCTCCCCCAGCAGCACAGCCTCTGGCCTGATGCTCCTAGGGCTGAGGTGTTCCCAGGGCAGCAGCAGGATCACCTACAGCAGGCCCACGCTGGAGTCCCCTTTCCCTCTGAACACAACACCCATTGGGTGAAGCCAGCCCTGGGACAGGGAGTGGTGGCAAAACACACAACAGGGCTTTGTTCTGCCTTCTCTTGCCCCAGGACAGAGCAGCTTTCCTGAGGCCCAAGAACTCTACAGCCTCACAGGTGTCACAACCCAGCCACAAGTGCACTTCTGCTCCAGACAGAATCTGTTGGAGTCGGAGCAGAGTCAGCAGGTAACCCCAGGACAGGGAGCACCAGGACCAAGACCACCTAGACCCAGTTCAACCATGGGCTCAGCTCCACCTTGGTCCCTGCCAGGGGCTCTAGGACAGCCCAGGCCTAGCACAGGCCTGTCCCAGCTCGGCTCTCTCAGTGCCTGTGTCTGGCCTGAGCTACTCTTGTTCTCCTGACCTGGCCAGGCCCCTTCACCACCCACAGGAGTCACAGAATGGATCCTGTACATGGGCCTCTCTTGAGTCTGGCCTTGTCCTGAGTCCCACCACCAGCTCTGGCCCTGGCACTCCTGCCCGGATCTGGCCCTCCTGGGACTTCCTGCACATCTGTAGAACACATTAGGGCAATAATCAAGAGATACTTCAGGGGCAGAATTTTCTCCTAAGACAGAGGTCTGAGATGAACAAGATCTCTTGCGTTTTCTCAGTAGAGTCCTACACCAAGAACATATTTCTAGGCACTTCCCTCAACAACTGGCTCCCTAAGGCCCACTTTTCCTCAGGACTAGTGATGAATACACATCCACAGCCTGGAGAGCACCGGCCAGCACTTTTCTTGGCACACCTGAACTCTGCAATGTTTTGGCTCCCAAGGCTTTCCTCTGAACAGTGTTCCCTTTCCTGAAAGAGTCATGGCCTTTTAATGCACATTTCTTTGGATATTGCTTCCCAGAGGAAGTACTGTGGCGTCCCTCCTCCATGGCCCGTGGGTACCACTGTGTCTTTTTCCTGTGCCACTGCAAAAAGGGTTTTCTTTTTGAACAGATTTGCAAACTTCATTCTAGCAATCCAGATGAAAAATTATTGGATGCTGATGCTTCTTGAAAAATATGAAGATGGATCTTTCCCATGACCACAGCTACCCAAAATATGTTTCAGAAGATTCAGACTAGCATCTTTTGCAGCAATTTTCCCTAATACGTTCTTTAAATAAAACTTATAAATGTGTGTGTGATCTTTCACCTCAGACCAGGTCAGGCTGCTTCACCCCAGTCCATTGTGTTTTTTAATTGCACAATAAAAATAAAAAACTTTTAAGTTTTTTTAAATACAACTTCCTTACCCCTTCCACACACCTTATAGTTGAAGGGGTTGGATTGGATAACCTTTTAAGTGTCCCTTCTAACTTAAACCAGCCCATGACTTCTTGATTCTATGAACATTTTAGTCTCACCAGGACACATTACAGGGTGTGCCACTGCGTTTAGGGATTTTTCTTTTATTCAGTGCTGTACGTGATACTTCTCAGCCCTCATCAGTCACTTTCAGTTGCTCGCAGAAAACCTGGTTGTTGTCCCATGACAGAAGATGTGACAATCATCACGGGTTTTCATAATTATACTTGAATCTCTCGGTGTTCTTAGGCTCAATGGGCCACAAGAGTGAAAAGCACACTGGACTAAATCAAGCAGAATGGACACTTTAATGCCATCTTACTTGTATAAAAAACTTCTGTTGTTCTTCCAAAAAGAAATACATTTGTGCTGCCCTTGTTTACCCAGGAGTACTCGATCATTCTTACAATTCTGTGGATGCTGCTTTCAGAGGGACTTTGACAGGCTGAAGAAGAGGTCTGACAGGAACCTCCTGCAGTTCAGCATGGGGAAGGGCAACATCTTGCACGTGGGGAGGAACAACCCTGTGCATCAGTATGTGTTGGGCACCCCTCATCTGTAAAGCCCTTTTGCAGAAGAAGACCTGGGTTGTTGTGCTGGACACTGAGTTGACAATGAGCCAGCAATGGGCCCGTGCCTCAAAGAAAGCCACCAGTGTTCTGGGCTGCAGTGGAAGAAGTGCTGCCAGAAGGTCCAGGAAGAGAACTGTTCCCCTCTATCCAACACTGGTGAGGGTGCTCCTGCAGTCTGGTTCCTGTTCTAGACGCCCCAGTACAAGGGGGCTATGGAAGTGCTGGAGAGAATCCAATGAAGGGACAAAAGGAGGATAAATTAACTCTCTTACAGGAGCATCTCTCCTGTAAGGAAAGGCTGAGAGAGCTGGGACTCTTTGTTACAGAGAAGAAAAGGCTTAGATGGATTTTACCAACATATAGAAACACCTGAAAGGAGGGTGTGGTGTTTTGACTCTGGCTGGATGCCAGATGCCCACCCAAGCTGTTCCATCACTACCTCTCCTCAGCTGGACAAAGGAGAGAAAATACAAGAGGCTCCTGGGTCTAGATAAGGACAGGAAAGATCACTCACCAATTACCCTCACGGGAAAAACCAGCTCAGATTGGGGAAATTAATTTGATTTATTGCAATTCAGTCAGAGTAGGGTAATGAGAAATAAACTTAAAATCTAAAACCACCTTCCCCCCCCCACCCCTCCTTTCTTCTTTGGCTCAGCTTCACTCCTGATTTTCTCCCCTCCAAAGGGATAGAGATTTGGAGTTGTGGTCAGTTCAACACACGTCTCTGACGCTCTTTTGTCCTTAGGAGGAGGAACTCTCACACATTTCCCCTATGCCAGCATGAGGTCCCTCCCATGGGAGACAGTACCCCCTAAACTTCTCCAATGTGAGTTTTTCACATGGGATACAGTCCTTCACAAGTCCTGCCTGCAAACCTGTGCTAGCACAGACCTGTCACTCACACAGCCACAGGTCCTGACAGGAGCCTGATCCAGCATGAGCTTTTGTGGGGTCACCTGGAGCACTTACCTCTCCTCTTCACTGAGACTAGTGTCTGCAGGGTTGTTTCTCTCCCATCTTCTCACCTCTCTTCTGGCTGTAGGTGTTTTCTCTCTTCCTAAACATGTTATCCCAGAGGTGCTTCCACCATGGCTGATGAGCTCAGCCTTGGCCAGTGGTGGATGAGTCTTAAAGCCATCTGGTGTTGGCTCTCCCACAACCAAAACCTTGCCATGCAGCCCAAATCCAGAGGGTGCAAGGCAAACAGAGCCAGGCGCTTCTCTGAGGTGCCCAGTGATGGGACCACAGGAAGCCAACACAGGCTGGAACACTGGAAGCTCTGTGTGAAACATAGGAAAGACCTTCTTATTGTTGAGGGTGACCAAGCACTGGCTCACATTGCCCAGATGACTTGAGGATTCTCCCTCCTTAGAGCTATTGGAAGGACATAAGGAGAGCTTTAGGAGCAAGAAAATGAAATCCAACAGAGCAGCCCAAATGCCCGAGATTCTGAACACAAATGAACACTGGAGCAAGTTGGGTGGCATGGAGGAAAGAGACATGGCATATAATTATGCAATGGTATCGTGGCACATCTTTGGGTGACCAATCAAGGGTTGAAGTGCTGGGAGCAGCTGGGGCCCTTCCAATCGACAAGGCCACAGGCAACACCACCAGTGAGCTCCAGGCCAACCTCATTTCCCTGCACTGCACCCACCCAGCACTTGAGCAGAGGATTCCGCAGACACTGACACATTCCTGCTCTGGAAATCCTGAGGCGTTTCAATCTCAGCACTCAGAAGAAGCCTCCATGAAGAAATGTCTATGACATAAGCCAGGAAATGAAAAGGTGGCAACACGGAAAACAAGCACCCAGCCCATGTCATTAGCTGAGATGTTTTCCATACATCATGACCACCTTAGGAAATTACCACTTTCATAGAAGCCACCTCTGGGCCTGGGGCAACTCAGAGCAACCATAAAAGCCAGCCTGACTTCATGCTCTCCCATTCACTTCTCCTGCCTCCTTCTCCTTGGGACCCAGGTGAGTCTGAAGCTCTTTCCCCTGTCCTTTTCTGGTGAAGCAGATGTGTGTTCCTATAGCCTGTGAGAGGTCTTAGTGCTGCTGCTGCTGAGGGGTCAGAGAAGAACTAAGGTCTGACTTAGTGTCAAGGATTTGGCTGAGGGAGCTCTTTACTGAAGAAATAAGGTGACACTTTGCAGTACTGTGTCAGGATGAGGCTGAAAACTCCTTTCTCTCACTGCCCAGTTTCTCCTTTCTGGCTTAAGCAGGTACCATTGCAATTCTTGCAGTGGGATGATGGACTCATGGCTGATGGCTGCTCACATGTGCCTGTGCTCTGTTTCCTTCCCTTCCCTCTCTCACAGGTGCATCTCCAGCCTCAAGGACATGTCCTGCAACACCCAGTGCCGTCCCTGCCAGCCCTGTGGCCCCACCCCACTGGCCAACAGCTGCAATGAGTGCTGTGTCAGGCAGTGCCAGGACTCCACCGTGGCCATCCAGCCCTCACCCGTGGTGGTGACCCTGCCTGGGCCCATCCTCAGCTCCTTCCCACAGAACACCGTGGTGGGATCCTCCACCTCAGCTGCTGTTGGCAGCATCCTCAGCTGTGATGGAGTGCCCATCAACTCTGGTGGCTTTGACCTCTCCTGCATCACCAACCGCTACGGTGGCAGCAGATGTCGTCCCTGCTAAAGCCACTGGTGCAGCCCTCACAAAGACCCCCAGGACCCCAGAAGCTGATGCTGGACTGAGGACAGAGCTCCTGGCCATCGAATTCAGAGGTGCTGAGCAACCAATGCTGCCCTTCCAAAGGAGGGCAGGTGGGGCTCTCTGAAACCATGGCCAGTGTTTGCTTTCTCTGCCTTACTCTCTCTCCCACCTCTCTCTTGTCTTCCATACTTCTGGACTGTAAAACTTTCAGAGCCTCTCTGGGGATCTGCTAACCCCTGCCCACACACTGTGGGGCAGGCAGATGGATGCCCTGTTGGCTCTCCCGTGGCTCTCCAGTGTCTGTGCCAAAATGGGCCCAGACTTTCTGCAGTGGCTTGTGGTCTCTCACCACCACCACCAATAGTCTCCTCTATAAGGGAACTAATTTCCCACTTCAATGACAATAAAGCTTTCTGCATCTCATCCTCAGCCTCCATGTAATCCTTTTTTGGTGTCCTTGTCTCAAGTTGCTGACACCAAATGGTGTTGCCATGGGTGGTGGAGGAAAAGGTGGGAATACAAGTAGACATTGATTATTCCCAGGGGAAGGGGAGGGTGGGAAACACAGAAATGGGGTCCTTTTAGGCACTGTCCCTTGGAGCTGAGGAAGAAGACATCCCTGACTTCTCCACAGACAGCAAGGGATCAGGCTCAGCCTTCCAATATTTCTGCTCAGATATGACTTCATGGTCTCAGAGCACGTCCTGTAGATGGGGAGTACAACCCATCTTCAGGACCAGATCTAACAGACTCTGTAGACTCTTCCTACAGTCAGTGGTGGGACATCAGGTCACCCAGGGGACTTACCCCATCCCAAAGCAGGTGTGCCAGGAAATGGCCAGAATCATCTTCCTGGAGACACAAATCCTGCAGCCTGACTGGTGGTGGCCTCTGAACTCCCCAGCCAGGACAAGCTCACAGCAGGGCCTGCACACCTGGTCATGTGTGCATGGCTTGCTTCATTAAGCGATCACAAGTGAACCCACAGGCTCCAACACCTCCATCCCATGGCTAAACCCCACATCCATTTCCATGGATAGGACAGATAGATAGTGGAGAGATGGCTTCATGGTCAGCAAATAGGCTCAAGCTGGGAACTTTACTCCCATTAGCTGCATCTCCACCTCACACCAAGTACAGGTCAGTTTTCTCTCAACCTCACTGAAGCCTGGGACACAGAACTTGCAGAAAATGTCTCTGTCAAGTTCAACACCTGTGTGGTGGTCCCGGACAGTGCAAACAGACTCTCTCTGGAGGTGAATCTAACTCAAGACTTCTAGAGGATGAGAAGTGTGTGTATATTTGTGTGTGTGTGGTCTAAGCCAGCTGACTAGTTTATCTTGAGTGTCAACAGAAGAAAAATAGGTTTCTGTAAGGCCTGTATTGCCTGATCTGTAAGAGATCATTTTTTGTAAGGGTTGAACTAAGGCTTGAGAGTGCCTGTTTCTCTCAGCTGATGATGAATGGAGCAAAGATGAGTACCTCAATAGAAGACACCTTTTCTGGAGTCAGGGGAAATCAATTTTCCTCTACTAATGTCTTGTCTGATTTTGAACTTAGATCTTTACTTAGTTCTTCACTTCAGTTAAAGCTGAAGACAGAGGCCTTAACTGCATTTAGAGGCTCTGAAATGAGGTAGGTGAATCCCTTATGTTACAGTCTCTGTATTTATGTGCCCATAGTTGCCTTTAGTTACTTCCCACCCTGGAGGTTTCACGGCCACCTTCGTACCCAGCACCAAATGCTTGACACCAGTCTCTTGGAACATGACTATTTCAGACATCTCCATGTCAGCTGAGTTCCTGACAAGGTTCTCATACCACAGCTGCAGGTAGGAGGCAAACACCCAGCCTAGCAGCCACTTAGGGAATTGCATTACTGTCCTTTAATTGGCCTGTGTGAAGAGAGAGTACTGTTCATCTCTGACAAGCCCATAAGGCCTCCCAGAGGTCAAAATCCCTGGAGCACACCAGAGGGAAAACAGAAAACAGTCTCCTAGGTGTGCCCAGCTGGAGCTTCATTGTGTTAATGAGGTGGGTGTGGGGATGTTCTTATGCTAATGATGCTGGCGACTCTCTGGTGTATGATCTCACTATATGAAGCTAAGCTGAAGAGAGTTTACACTTTGTGTGTGTGCACACAAAGCTCCCTTTAGTGGAATTACAGTGGTGTGTCTGTGAGAGGGAGAAGATCAGGAGTGGAACTGTCAGATCCTCCTGGATGGAGAGGAAACCAGGTCAGGCAGTTGCCATCAGCTTGAAGTGAGTCAGCAAGGGGAGAGCTGCTCATCCACACACCTTCACCTGAATCCAGAGTTCCCCCCAATAAATCTACCTTTTTCCAATGCTCTCCATTAGTCAAGGGGACCATGGCTACTTCAGGAGGACGGTGCATGAAAAAATGTCATTTGGATCATTTCCACTGGAAAATCTGGTGAGTGATGCCTGCCCAAGACATATTGGAAGCACAGACTTCCAATGCATTGCATGTTTAAGGAGAGGTGGTTTAAGGGAGATTTCTTTACTCTTTAAGTACATGAGATTTCTGGTATATATTACTGTGGAGGAAGATAGGAGAGAAAGACATGACCCAGATGGTGATTTAGTCCATCCGTCTTCCAAATCTACCTGAAAATATGTTCTCTCTAGAGAACTGATCATGAATCCTCCCTTGTCTGCAGGAACAGCTCAGCAGAGCTACCTTTAATGGGATTCAACTCAGAGGATTTTGCCTTCAGTCACTGAGGCTGAATACCTCTGCCCAAATTGAGATGTCTAACATCCAGGTGCTTACTAGACTCCTGCCTTAGAACTAAGAGGCAACCTGGCACTTCTAGAGGGCTTTTAGCCATGCTTTTAAGACAAAATGAGCCATGTCTCCCTCATGCTTTTTCTCTGTCTGTGAAGAAAGAAGGGGGGTAAGTGAGGAGCTGACATAGGAGTATTTCACCATAGATATTTCAGCTTGGTCAGGAGAAATCCTTCCCCTGACGCTGAAATGGCAAAATTGCAAAGAGGAGAATCATACCTCTAGCAGCTATTCTGAGAAGCAGACATCAGTGAGGGAAATGGAGGTATTTGCAAAAGCTTCCTGTTCTGAGGCTTGGAAGAAAGCAAGTATAGGAGACCTTGAGCACTGACTGGCATACTGACCTCCTGCGCTGTGTGGCTGCAGCTCAGTCTATTGAGACTTGTAATAAACTGACATAGAGGAGGTGGGAAAATCTCTTGCAGTGTCACATTACCATGACAGTATTTGTATTCCTCAGTTGCATTTGATGATATCACACCTCAGTATTACCTGCCTTGGAGACTATGGGTTATGTTATTCCCTTCCTACTTGTAACAGCTTTCCTCATTGCTGGAGTGCCTCAGCCTGTTGTCCATAGTTTCCTAAGTGGGATTTTCATCTCACAGAAGTGACTACATTCCCCATGCTGTAAAGGAGGTGCACGATCTGGTAAATACTTCTCCAAGTGTTCATTTGTTGTGGTACGTCTGATTTTCAGGGTTAGATCTAGTTGTCCAAACATATTTAATCAGGGAAGGATTTATCTGACAATTTTAACTTAGGATAAATGCCATTTTCCCATGCTGTGCACCAACTACATTTTAAGGGATGGTGATTTTTTCACTGCTTGTAGCATCTGAAGGACCAGCACAAACATGCAAACTTTCACAGAAACTTTTCTTTCTTTGCAGACAGTCCTCAGCCTTTGGAAGCACATGGCAAATGGGACAAGTGTGAAAGAATTCATCCTGCTTGGCTTCCCAGGCACATGGCAATTCCGAGTCTCCTTTGTGGTGGTATTTGCACTGATGTACACCCTGACAGTAATAGGTAATGCATCCATCATAGCCCTTGTGTGGAGAAGCAGCAACCTACACACCCCAATGTACTTTTTCCTCTGTAATCTCTCCTTTCTGGAGATCTGGTACACTACGGGTGTCGCTCCCAAAGCCATAGGAGTCATGCTGGGGACTAGCCAGACCATCTCCTTCAGTGTCTGCATCTTCCAGTTGTTCTTTCTTCTCTCTCTAGGCTCCACTGAGTGTTTTCTCCTGTCTGTCATGGCCTATGACCGCTACTTGGCCATATGCTACCCCCTGAGGTACAGCTCCCTCATGAACAGTGTCCTCTCTGTTCGGCTGGCACTCAGCTCCTGGCTGGGAGGCTTTTTGGCCATTTCTCTGCTGGCCTTTCTGACATCCAGGCAGACTTTCTGTGGGCCAGATGTCATCAATCATTTTCTATGTGATATAGATTCCTGCCTTGCCCTCTCCTGCAGTGATACATGGCCTGTGGAGCTGGCAACCTTCCTCATATCCATAATTGTTGTGGTGACCTCCTGTGTGGTCACCCTGGTCTCCTACATGTACATCATCTCTTCCATCCTGCGGATCCAGTCAGCCCATGGCCGGAAAAAGGCCTTTTCCACCTGCTCTGCCCATCTCAGTGTTGTCACCATCTGGTATGGCTCCACCATGTTCCTGTATGTCAAGCCATCAGCCCAGAGCTCCCTGGATGTGAACAAAATCGTGAACACCTTTAACACCATGGTAACTCCTTTTTTGAACCCCTTCATTTACACACTCAGAAACAAAGAGGTGAAGCTCGCTCTGGGACGGGCTTTCCAGAAAAAGTGAAATGACTTTTCACAGGGCATCAATTGAACAAACAGATTCATCCCTGCCCTCCCATGACTTCTGCCCTGCAGAAGGTCTCCTCTGAAGTGTGGGTCTGTGTGGGCATCCCAGGCAGCAAGAAGCCACCAATTCCCCAAGGAGCTCATATCACCTTACAGCCATCTCTGGCTGGGCTGAGCCTCAGTTCTGCTGCTCTCACCACCCTCTGTTCATTCCCAGTGAATTCAGAATGCCTTCCAGTCCTTTAAAATGCCATGCTTGGAATGGGTGAAAAACCCCGTCCATAAACGGTTCTGTAACAGAGCTGGAGGAGTGGTATTCCCACAGGTTTCTACCCCAGTTTGCCAAGTGCTTAATTTTGTCAGGGTTTGTCTGAATCTCCTGAAGAAATCCCAGCAGTTTTAGAAAACATGGCTTTAGGAAGTAGACATGTGTTTCTCCCTTTAGTCTGATGTTTTGTGATGTATCTATGCCACATTCTTGTAGCTATTCATCAAATCATACTCTGATTCAAGATAAAATTTGGCAAAGTCTGATATCTCTACTTACAGCCATTATTCCTAGCATAAGACTGCAAACAAAATTTGCATAATTCCTCTTCTTTCCTCTTCTTAGTATCTGAATCTACTCTCTTATTTTTAATTAAAATTATGCAAAATGGTGTGCTTCATACTTGATGTGTCAGGGCATTTCCACATCTAAAACTCCACATCATTTTTAGCAGTACATTGTTCCACCCATTTTGGGCTTTGTTGTGGAAAAACTTTAATGTGATTGGCAAAGCATTCAAAGTGCAGAGCCGTGGAAGGCTGGCTGGGAAGCAAGTCTCTCTTTATACTCATTGGGAGGATATTAGGGCTTCCAAACAGCACTTGCTTTTCCCCTCCCAATTTTCATTTCAGAACAGATTAATCATGTTCTCAAAGCTTTTCTTTTTGCACACTGACAGCGAAGATAGTCCATGTAACCACTTCATAATGAGGAGGCATCAACTCCTCATCATGGTAAACACACCTTTATGGAGAGTGTGGGAATAATTTCACCTGAGTGTAGAGCTGTCCAAGGGAGATAATTGAGTCTGAACTGGGCATCTACTTCTCCCTTCTAGAAGCAATGGCACTTCTGGAGGAGATTCACAAACCTCCTGCATCCACCTGGGCACTTGGCACTTAGTCCTGTATCCTGGCCCAGGCACCATTGCCCAAGGCACATTCCCACCCTTTGTCAGCTGTGCTCTTTTTCAGTGGCATTTGGGAAAATGCCTGGGGCAGCAGAAAGAGTCTGAGACTAGATCTATCCTCAGACAGACATCACTGCTTGTCATTTCTGCCTAGGAATGATGCATTTAGGAGAGAATTGTATATTTGGGGTGTTGAAGCCCTCTACAGTCCTGAAAAGCAACAAAAAGCAGGATCTGAAATGTCGAAGAAATCCAAGACACAGCAGAGTGCAGGACACTGAGACCTGCTGTGAATTCCTCATCAACACTGCTTAGAGCCCTGTGAGATAAACAGCAGCATGCAAAGCCTCACACAGGGCTGTCAGAGCAGATCCTTGTCCCTTGGGTGAGGCAGGCTATGCTGGAACAGCAGCAGAAAAGCAAATTATTACCCTGAGATTTCTCAGGTGAAGGAGATGATACTTCATGAGCAACAGATTCCAATTCAAAGGGTGGGATGCATCTGGAAACTCAGCATCCTTAAGACGGGTTTCCATAAGAAGTGCTGTAATGGGGTTGCCTGAAAATAGGTCCCCAGAACCCTTGGGGAGGTTGGGAGGAAAGGAGATCACTGAGATGTTACCAGCTGTTGGACAGAGAAACTGGGATGGACTCAAGAACATGGGAGCTCCCTCCAGCACTGGTGATTTCCTTGAAAAGGAGAGACACGAAAAAGAGTGGGACCACTCTCTGGCAGTGGATGAGTGCAGGAATAATCTTGTCCAGAGTCTGGCTTATGGCTGTTTTCCACTTACTGATGCAGGGTAAGGAAGAGCCCTTCCCATCTTGGGCTTCTGAGACCGCAGTGGCAAAACCGTAAGAGCAATTGTGCCTCTTACCAAAGGCCTCATTCTCCAGCTGTGGCCATCAGTGGAGGCCCATGGAGATGAAACAGGAAGAAGAGCCAGTAGGCTACTTGCTCTGAGAGCTGCAGTGTTATTTTAAGCAGAGAACATTGACAAGCCTCGTTTGGCTTGTTTATGGTGTAGCTTCCAATAGATCTGCCCCAAGTCAGGTTTCTTGGACAGTTTTTATCATCAAAATCCCTGGATCTAGAAGCTGTGAAGCACATGCTTGTGTGAGCATGTGAATGTTGCTTCACATGCTCACACAAGCATGTGCTTCACAGCAGCACAGCATCCACTTCCAGCAATGGGGCAGCCCAAGCTTCTCTGGACAACCTGTGCCAGGGCCTCACCACCCTCAGAGGGAAGAATTTTTTCTTAGTAACTAGTATGAATCTATCCTGTTTCAGTGGGAAACCATTCCCCCTTGTCCTGTCCCTCCATGCCCTTGTCCCTCTTCATGTCTCTTGGATCCTCTTAGGGCACTGGAATTGGTAATTTAAGGTATCCCCAGAACCATCTTCAGGCTAAACACATGCATGTCTCCCAGCCCTGTCTCCATGGCGGAAGGGCTGCAGCCCAATGAGCATCTTTGTGGCCTCTTCTGGACCTACTTCAGCACCTCCACACTGGGGGCCCAGAACTGGACACAGCACTCCAGCTGGGTCTCACAAGAGCAGAGTATTGGGGAAAACCACTTCTCTATACCTGGTAGTCACTCTTCTTTTGATGCAATACAATTCTGGGGTACTATTCCAGGGCTGCATGTGAACACTGCAGGTCATGTCCAGCCTCTCATTCACCAATACACCCAAGTCCTTCTTGGCTGGGCTGCTCTCAGTTTACTCATTACCCAGTCTGTGTACATCCCTGGGAATGACCCAATCCAAATTCCTTAGGTTACACTTGGCCTTCTTGAGCTTCATGAGGATTACATGGGCCCACCTCTCTACCCTGTAGAAGTCAAGGTTGTAGGAGCACAAAACACTGTGGACTTTGCTGAGGACACCTGGGGACAACTGCAGCAGGGTTGGAGCATTGTGAGGAAGGACAAGGAGCTAGACAAGCCCATGACAAATTTTCATGACATTTTCTGTGCTGCACAAAGAGGGCATGAGTTAAAACAAGCTAGAATTTTCTCCTGATAGCAGAGTTAGGCATGTTGGGGACAAAACCAGTTGCAGAGTCCATGGACACGGGGAGGGAAGAAGTGACCACAGGGAGAGAAAGAGATATGTTCTATGTTCTCATAGGGAATGAATAGATATCCTCATGCACAGGAGTCCTTGGGCAGCCAGCTGAGAATTGCTGGAACTCAAGCAGCCCCACCAGAGTTATCCAGACTGTAATATCACTTGCCTGGTCTGGGCCCATGCAGTACCTAAACTGAGTCTTCTGTCTGCACTTCTGCATTCCTGCCTTAAAAATCCTCGGGCCTTTAATCCCAGGGATCAGAAGAAGCCTTCATTGGGGAACGGCTATGGAACAAACCTGGAAATGAAAAGGCAGCAGTGCAGGAAATGAAAGAACGGCCCGTATCATTAGGTGTGCTGGTTTGCATTCAAGATGAGCTTGCTGGGAAATTGTTACCTCTGCAAAGGCTGCCCCTGGTCCTGCGGCAGTGAAGGGCAGGTATAAAAGACAGCCCAAGTCTCTGCTCTCTCATCCACTTCTCTTGCTTCCTTCTGCTTGAGAACCAGGTGAGTCTGAAACCCCTTCTCTTTCTCTTCCAATGTGAGATCTCCACTTGGTGGATATCTCAACTGACATTAGCTTTCTCATATTTGGGAATTGAAGCATCTGCTCATGAGAGAGGAAAGTGGGGAGGAGATAGGCATAGAAGAGGCTGGTGATGGTGGTGCCTTTTGCTTTATGGCCTGGAAGAGAACTTCCTGAGCTCTTTGTAGGGCTCCTGGCCCAGTCTCCAGCTTCCCACTCATGATGGCCTTGGCTCTTCTGTGACGGGGTAATCAGGCTGCTGCTCACCCAGCCTTGTGCTCTGTTTCCTCTCTGCTCTCTCTGCCAGGTGCACCTGCAGCCTCAAGACATGTCCTGCAACACTCAGTGCCGTCCCTGCCAGCCCTGTGGCCCCACCCCGCTGGCCAACAGCTGCAATGAGCCCTGTGTCAGGCAGTGCCAGAACTCCACTGTTGTCATTGAGCCACCGGCTGTGGTGGTGACCCTGCCTGGGCCCATCCTCAGCTCCTTCCCACAGAACACCGTGGTGGGATCCTCCACCTCTGCTGCTGTTGGAAACATCCTCAGCTGTGATGGAGTGCCCATCAACTCTGGGGGCTTTGACCTCTCCTGCATCACCAGGCGCTACAGTGGAAGGAGGGGCCTCCCCTGCTAATGGTGCTGGGCATATATAGGTCTTGGGAAGTGTCCCCAGGATCCCCAGGCATGGCACTGAACAAAGGAAGAATCTTCAGGTCATTTCTTTCAGAGGAACTGACTGTCTTCAGTTCCTCCTGAAAATGCTGGAAGGAAGGGCCCAGCTCAGGCACTTCGAAAGCACGCCCTATGTCTTTCCTGCATATCTCCTTGTTTCTATTTCCATGGTGTCCTTCTGCTCCCCTTGGCTGCAAGGCTCCTCCAAGCCAGCCTGCACTCTACAGGCAAGGCAAATGGATGCCCTGTATGGACTTCACCATGGCCAAGAGGTGAAGTGTCTTGCTTGTCCCTCCAGATCCCTGCACTGAGGGCCTGTGCTTGTAACAACCTTGATTCCCTCTTTATACTCAATAAAGATTTTTGCATCTTAGGCTGGGTGTCCAGGTGGTCCTTCCCTCCACATATGCCCTTGCAAGCTGCTAGGGTAGGATGGTGTTGATCCTGGCAGGAAATAAGGTGACAATGTAGTGAGATCCTTCATCCAGAAAAATGTGAGGTTGGGATACACTGCAGAGGGTCCTATGTGGGGAACAATCCTGGAGCAGGATGCAAAACATCCCCAGCTACCCCATGGTGATCAGCCCTTTCCCTTCAGTGTCTCTGCCCAGATATACCCCCAACACCTCCTGCAAAAACCTCTGCTGTCCTCATGTAATAACTAGAATTCCATGGGAGGTCCTGGAGACAAACCAACCTGCAGGATCATAGGAATGCAGCACCTCTTGGTCTGTTCAGTGCCCTGCTGGGGTAGACAGAAAATGTTCCCAAAGGATGTCAGAAGTGTGGTTGTGTGGAATAGCCTCAGAGCTGATCTTCTCATCTTCACTTCACTGCCCAGTCTCAAACCATGGCCAGCACAAATGGGCATGGGCAGCTGGGATCAGTTCTTCATTGCAGCCCTACCACCACACGTAAGGCCCGTGGCAGGGACCAGGTTTTGGCAGGCATGCAGGCCTGGCATCATTCTCAAGTCAGTGCTGGGATTAACCCTGCTGGGTCTCACACTGGAGTCCCCATGAACCCTCATGGGCCAGGGCAGTCCAAGGACAGTAACAGATGCCCACAGACCCTTCACTGCTTCGTGTTACGTTGTCACTCCCAACCACAGATGAAGCAGCTCTGCTCAGGCTCAGGGCCTCAAAGGCCCTGCTGTTTAAGGACCAGCGCTGCTCCAGAAAAGCTTTGTGCAAAGTCATTCTGGACACACTCAGCAGTATCTGTGAGCTGTCTGTGGCAGACATGTTTTGCTCACAAATGTCCCTCTTCCTTAGTCTGATGCTGTTGGGCACTGTTTTGATCAAAAGCACATCAGAGGCCTCAGACAGGAAGGGCTGGATAAACAGAATCCATCCGTCCGTCCATCCATCCATCCATCCATCCATCCATCCATCCATCCATCCATCCATCCATCCATCCATCCTTCCTTCCATGATGGAAACTCTGTAAATTGTCCTGTCCCCATCTGGGAGTCTGGAATGCAGACAGATGTCCTTTTCTTCCAGAAAGTGAGGTTGTGAAGTCCTTTGATGACATTGCCTCCTCTTGCCAATGGTCGGTCAGGATGACAGAGGTATCAGGGCACTGAACACATCTCTTGGCAATCCGGTTGATGGGGACTGTGTAAGCCAAGTTTTGCAGGCTTCAGTTCTAATGACTGTCTGTACCCTGTGCCTACCTATTGGAAATCCCTGCTTTTTAGCCATTCCTTTATAGATGGTGGGTAACAGGGCTGATGACAGCATGGCACAGAGTGTGCCTAGACAAAGTTGGGCCTACTAGTATACAACATTCTTCTTCCTTTCTACAACATGGTCATGGCACTAATCTTTGAGTTTCCATAAAGAACATCTAGATTCACTCTTAATGCAGACATTTAGGTTTTTTTTTTTTCTGTGATACTCCAAAATTTCTTTTTCGACTTCCACCCTCAGCTTAAGTGAGTAATTAAAAAGTTGGGACATCTTAGATGTCTACAGTTCCCTGAATGTAGGGAAGGAGTTGATGAAGGCAAAGCTAAGCTCAAGCAGGGGCTGAAGCACAAAGGGATCAACAGGGAAAGTTCCCTGCACATTCTTCTTGCTGGAGATTTAGGGAAGACTCTCTGAACTCCTCCATCTCTGGCCGATGGACATGTTCTTGTGATGCCCAGCCTCACCTTTTCACCCACAATACCTGCACTGCTGTCATTGGGTAAATTGCTAATATAGGGGCAATCCAGCTCCTTGCTCTGCCTGGCACCCTTGGAGTCCCCCACTCTCCCTCTGCTCCACAGGCAGACCCAGGGCACAAGCACCACTCCTACCTGGGGACACTGTGACATCTGCCCCACAGAGTGACTGCTGGGCAGTCACCAGTCATCTGCCCCACTGGTGCTCATCTGCCCAATAACCCTGTTTGTTGGCTTCCCCTGTGCAACACACAGTGTCTCTGTCCTTCCAGTCCAGTGCACACCAATAACATGTACTGTGATTCTTTAATTCAGTACCTGTTTGGGCCAAGATCTCAACCTGACACAGCACCAGGTTGACGAGCTAGATGAATACATTTGACATCGGCTTTGGCATGAAGGAAGGCTGGAAGCACCAACAATTCACTGTAAGCAGACCCATTTGGACATGGCCTGAACAAGGAGAGTAAGTAGGATTCCTTATTCTTTCTCCAGGATAAAGCAAACCCCATCCTTTTGAACTCTCTAGCAGCTGAACTTGAACTCTCTACCAGTGTCCTGACCTGGTGAGGCAGGCAGAAGGGGACTGGCCATCATGCTGAGGCAGTCCCAGTCCTGTTGCACTGAACTAAATTAAGGATCTAAATTGGTAGTCCTTGTTGGGGCTTGGCATCATCAGTGGAGTATGAGCTTTGGAGGATCAGGACAAGGAGGATTCGGGAAATGGGGTGATTGCAGTGCCTCTTTTTGGAGAGATTTCTAGGAGGGTGATGCCATTACCTTTCAGCTGCACTTGAGCTGCTGCTGCTTTGCAGAGCTTGTGAACAGAGCCATGGAGAGTGTCCCTGCCATGAGCAACACAGTCTGTCTGTGAGGAGAGACACAAAAGGACACATGTTCATATACACCTGTCAAATATGCACCTGTGGTACATCCACACAAGTCTGGTTGCACACAAGAGCACCAAAGACATGAACATGTAGGAACACACCCTGCTGTGAACTCTGCTGAGGACACCAGGAGACAGCTGCAGCAGGGCTGGAGCCTTGTGGGGAAGGGCAAGCCCCCAGGCAAGCTCACAGCATTGTTTGTGTACTCACAGACTGCTCAGAGAGTGGACAAGTCAAAACAAGCCAGAAGTTTTTCCTGAGGGCAGAGTTAGGTAGGATGGGGTCAGGCCCTGCAGCCCAGTGCACACACATGGGGAGACAAGAACAAATAGCCATCAGGGTGAGCTGAGGAGGGAGGGATAGGGAAGGACATGGCCCATCCTCATGCACAGGAATCCTTCAGCATCCAGCAGCAGACTGGATTTTTAAAGACCCAATACAAAAGACCCAGGGAATCACAGACTGGTAAACCTCACCTCTGTGCCTGGGGAGATCATGGAGCCGATCCTCATGAAAGCAACCGTAAGTCACATTCAGGACAAGGTGGTGATCCAAAACAGCCAGCAAGGCTTCTCCTAGGGCAAGTCCTGTGTGAGTGGCCTCCAAGAATGGAGTGACTGAAACAGTCAGCAAGGGAAGACTGGCCAGTGTCATCTACCTAAACTTCTGTCAGGCCTTCAACATAGTCCACACAATGTCCTTATCTCCAAATTGGAGAGATGGTGTAGTGTGTTGACGCTGGCTGGTTGCCAGGCACCCACCAAAGCCACTCTATCACTCTCCTCTACAAGTGGACAGTGGAGAGAAAATAGAACAATGGTTCATGAGTTAAGGACTGGAGGAGATCTCTCACCAAATACTATCACAGGCAAAACAGACTAAGGCATATTAATTGAATTTATTACCAACAAAATCAGAGGAGGATAATGAGAAGTAAAATAAGTCTTATAAAAAAACCCCCAAAAACCAAACATCTTCCCTCTACCTCCCCCTCCTTCCCAGCTTTACCTCCTCCTCCCCACCCCCAGCAGAGCAGGGAGACAGGAATGGGGCTCATGGTCAATTCATCACAGATTGCTCCTGCTGCTGCTCAGGGAGAGGAGTGGGAGTCCTTCCCCTGCTCCAGGGTGGGGTCCCTCCCATGGGAGAAGTTCTCCATGAACTTCTCCAAAATGAGTCCTTCCCACAGGCTATGGTTCCTCACGAACTGCTACAATGTGTGTCACTCTTCATGGGGTCAGTCCTTCAGGAACCCTCACAGGGTCACAAGTCATTCCAGCAAACCTGCTCCAGCATGGGCTTCTCTCTCTACAGGTCCCTGCCAGGATTCTGCTGCAGCACAGGCTTCCCTCAGGGTCATGGCCTCCTCTCAGGCATTCACCTGTTCTGGTGTTGGCTCCTCCGGGGGCTGCAGGTGCATCTCTGCACCCCCATGCCCTCTGTGGGCTGCAGGAGCACAGCTGCCTCACCATGGTCTTCACCATGGCCTGCAGAGGAATCTCATCCCTGGAGCCTGGAGTGGCTCCTGCTCCTCCTTCTCCACTCACTTTGGTGTCTGCGGAGCTGTTTCTCTCACATATTCTCACTCTGCTCTTCTCTGGCCACAACTACACCTGTGCAATAATTTGTTTTCTTCTTTAATGTGTTATTCCTGGGGTGTCACTTCCATCTCTGATGGGCTCAGCCGTGGCCAGTGGTGGGTCTGTCCTGGTGGGAGCCATCTGGCTTTGGCTCTGCTGGACACTGAGGAAGCTTCCAGCAACTTCTCACAGAAGCCATCCCTGTAGCCCTCCCGCTACCAAAACCAGGCCATGCAAACCCACTACACATGGATCTGAAGGGTGTACTGTTGTGAATATGAAAATGGCCGGATGGACACAGCTTTGGTCTTTGCTCTATGACCACATGGAGGTAGGGGAAGAGAGGCATGTCTCAAGGCTCTGTCTTGGGACTGGTGCTTTTTAGTATCATTTTCAATCACAGGGATATTAGATTGAGTGGCCCCTTGGCATGTCTGCAGGTAACACAAAGCTGAGCCATGCAGCTGACACTACAGAAGGAGATTTCCATCCAAGGAGACCTGGAGAAACTTGAGAAGTAGGCCCATGAGAACCTGATGAAGTTTAAGAAGTTCAGGTGCACGGTGCAGAACCCGCATCAGGAAATCCCAAACATGAGTACGGACTGGGAGATGAACTCATTGAGAGCAGACCTGTGGAGAAGAACTTGGGAGTTCTGGTGGATGAACACCTGGACATGAGGCAACAGTTTGCACTTGCAGTCCAGAAAGCCAACTGCATCCTGGGCTGCATCACAAAAGGCAGGATTGGCAGGTTCAGGGCAGTGATTCTTCTCATCTACTCTGATCTTGTGAGACCCCATGTGGGTTCAGACATGGGATCTTCAGCACAAGAAAGACACAGGCCTGTTAGAGCAGGTCCAAATGAAGCCACAATGGTCAGAGGGCTGGAGCAACTCTGCTATGAAGACAGGCTGAGAGAGTTGGGCTTGTTCTACATGGAGAAGAGAAGCCTTTGAGGAGACCTCATTGAGACCTGTCATTGTATGAAGGGGGCTTACAAAAAGATGAATGCTGACTTTTTACACAGGCAGATACTGATAGGACAAAGTGGAATGGTTTAAACTAAAAGAGAAAAGATGTAGATTAGATGTTAGGAAGAAATTCCTTCCTCAAAGGGTGGCGAGGCAATGGGATTTCTCATAGAAACTGTGGCTGCCACATCCCTGGAAGTGTTCAAGGCCAGCTTGGATGGGGCTTAGAATAATCTCATCTAGTGAGTGTCACTGCTTCTCTTTATAAAGGAGTTCCATCCAGACCAAGCCATTCTATGATTGTACGATTCTATGATTCTATGAGTGCTGCAGCTTCTTCTGGAAAACAACACTACAACGCTTCAAACAACTGCGGAAGAGTGATCAGGATAGCATCACTTGCCTGGTCTGGGCCCATGCAGTACCTAAACTGAGTCTCCTGCCTGCACTGCTGCATTCCTCCCTTAGAAATTCTGGGGCCTTTAATCCCAGGGATCAGAAGAAGCCTTCATTGGGGAACGGCTATGGAACAAACCTGGAAATGAAAAGGCAGCAGTGCAGGAAATGAAAGCACAGCCCATATCATTAGGTGTGCTGGTTTGCATTCAAGATGAGCTTGCTGGGAAATTGTTACCTCTGCAAAGGTTGCCCCTGGTCCTGCGGCAGTGAAGGGCAGGTATAAAAGACAGCCCAAGTCTCTGCTCTCTCATCCACTTCTCTTGCTTCCTTCTGCTTGAGAACCAGGTGAGTTTGAAGCCCCTTCTCTTTCTCTTCCAATGTGAGATCTCCACTTGGTGGATATCTCAACTGACATTGGCTTTCTCATATTTGGGGATGGGAGCATCTGCTCATGAGAGGAAAGCGGGGAGGAGATAGGCATAGAAAGAGGCTGGTGATGGTGGTGCCTTTTGCTTTATGGCCTGGGAGAGGACTTCCTGAGCTCTTTGTAGGGCTCCTGGCCCAGTCTCCAGCTTCCCACTCATGATGGCCTTGGCTCTTCTGTGACGGGGTAATCAGGCTGCTGCTCACCCACCCAGCCAGCCTTGTGCTCTTTTTTCTTATCTGCTCTCTCTGCCAGGTGCACCTGCAGCCTCAAGACATGTCCTGCAATACTCAGTGCCGTCCCTGCCAGCCCTGCGGCCCCACCCCACTAGCCAACAGCTGCAATGAGCCCTGTGTCAGGCAGTGCCAGAACTCCACTGTTGTCATTGAGCCACCAGCTGTGGTGGTGACCCTGCCTGGGCCCATCCTCAGCTCCTTCCCACAGAACACCGTGGTGGGATCCTCCACCTCTGCTGCCGTTGGAAACATCCTCAGCTGTGATGGAGTGCCCATCAACTCTGGGGGCTTTGACCTCTCCTGCATCACCAGGCGCTACGGTGGCAACAGATGTCGTCCCTGCTAAAGATGTTGGGAAAGCCCCAACAAGACATCTTGAGGAACTCAGAACATGGTGTTGGGCAGAGGATCTAGGTTTTGGGTGCTGTTTGCACGATAGCTGACCGAACTTGCCTTTCTCTCCCTTTTCATTGTTTGCATTGGTTCCTATGTACTGCAATGTTTCCCAAAAGCCAGCTTGATAGGGACCATTTGGTTTCTCCCCTTTGTGGGGCAGGTAGACCAGTATTATGCAGGAACTATTCCAGGGCCAAGGTGTGCAGACTCTCTGCTGCCCTTGGTACTGCCTGTGCTGCTGACCTCCGCTTTCAGTGGCTTCGTTTCCTCCTTTCATTTCATTAAAGTTCTGCTTCATTGAATTCTGGTGTCTGTGTGCTCCTTCCCCAGGCTGCACTTCTGAATGCCAAAGGAGAAAGGTGTTGCTTAGTCATGGTCGTGGGTGAGGGCATAAAGAGACCCTTCTCCATTCACAGAGGAATGGAATCTTGGGCCACCATGGAGGAGAAACTATTTAGGGTACAATCTCTTGGAGCTGAGGAAGACATCCCCTGGCTGCTCTGCTTCCAGACACCATCAAGCCTTGTCTTGATGTGTCTTTAGCCACAAATGCCCAGAAAGCTGGGAGATCTTGAAGCAATAGCAGCTCCATGACCTCCTGAGGAAAGGTTTTCCTATCAGTATGGTCAGAGCTGCGCTGGGGTTGTTGGTGTGAGGGTCCTGGACATAATTTCCTCTGCAGAATAACAGGAGTTTGCATGCAAAGAATTACCTTTGCGTTTGACCATGGCTTCTACTCCATCTTCCTCTCCCCTTCATGACTCAATAAAAAGTGAGGATGAATACCTATTGAGCACTTTCTTTTCCCTGTGCCATAGTCCTTTAGATCAGAACATGTTGAATCCAAGGTCTCAGCCTCTGCCTGGCACAGCACCAGGCCGATGGACTGCACTGGCACATTTGGCATTGGCCTGAACATGAGGCAGAGATGTGTCTCACACCTGACAGCACTGACACTGCAGTGCAAGCAAACTCACTTGAGGATAGCTTGGATGAATCTGGCAGGACTTCTTAGCCTTTCTGCTGTTCATAAAGCAAGCCTCATCCTTTTGAAGTCCCTAGATCTTGGGAGAGCCATGTCCTGGCCTGGAGAAGCAGGGAATAGGGACTGCAAGCCATGTTTAGGCATTCCCAATATTGTTTACAGTGAATTAAACTAAGGATCCAAACTGGTATGAAAACATCCCAATTTGGTCAAGGAATCATCATCAGCAGAGTGTGAGCTTTGAAGCAGTAGGAAAATGAGGATTGAAGATAGAGAAGACTGCATTTCAGTGTGTGTGGTGAGGATAATTCCCTGCCAGGTTCGTTCGGCTACACTGAAGTTCCTTCAGGCTCTGGGTGCTCTGTGGAGCTTATTGGCAGAGCAGTGGAGAATGTCACTGCTGTAAGTAGAGCAGTCCCTCATGAGGAGGGACACACACACACACACTTATGCATGTCAGAAAGGAATCATGTACTTTTTTTTTGCACCTATGTATATTCACGTAATCCCAGCTACACATGAGACAAGAGCATGCAAAGTCGCAGCCAGCACACCTTAATGAGAGGGAAGTCCTGCTTGTCAGATCTGATTTCCTTTTATGACAAAGTAATCCACCTGCTTAATCAAGGGAAGGCAGTTGATACAATCTTTTTGGACTTCAGTGAAGCTTTTGATACTGTCTCCCGCAGGATCCTTCTGGACAAGATGTCCAGCCCACAGCTGGGTAAACACATCGTGTGATGGGTGAGCAACTGGCTCACGGGTCAGGCACAAAGCAACACAGTGGCTGGGGTGACATCAGTATTACTAATACTTAGTATTAGTATCTCTGAGTATTAGGGTTCTGTAGTGCTTCATCCTCCGCTTTGTGCTCTTCATCATCTACAAAAATGACTGGAATGCAGGACTGGAAGGGAAACTAAACAAGTTCATGGATGATACAAAACTGGGAGGAGCTGTCAACTCAAAGGCAGGGACATCCTGCAGAGAGACCTTGACAAATTAGTGGGCTGGGGAATCACCAACCATATGAAGTTCAACAAGGACAAGCGCCAGATTCTGCACCTGGAATGGGGCAACCCTGGATGTACAGACAGACTGGGGAACAAGAGCCTGGAAAGAAGTGTCATGGAAAGGGACCTGGGGGTCCTGGTTGATGGCAAGTTGGATATGAGTCAGCAGTGCCCTGACAGCCAGAGGGCCAACCATGTCCTGGGGGACATCAGGTCCAGCATTGCCAGCTGGGCAGGGGAGGGGATTTTCAGCACTGGGGTGGCCTCACCATGGGTTCTGCATGCAGCTGTGGGCATCATGATTTAAAAGGAGACATTAAGCTATTTGAGAGTGTCCAAAGGAGGCCGCAAGGACTGGGAAGGGCCTTGAAGGAAAGCTTTATGAGGAGTGTCTTAGGTCACTTGGTCTGTTCAGCCTGGGGAGGAGGAGATTGATGTCAGACCTCATTTCAGTCTACAACTTCCTTGTGAGGGGAAGAGGAGGGGAAGGCACTGATCTCTGCTCTGTGGTGGCAGGACTAAAAAGAATAGGCTGAAGTTGTGTCAGAAGAAGTTTAGGTTGGATATTAGAAAAACCTTCTTTGTCCAGAGGGTGGTCAGGTACTGAACTAGGCTCCCCGGGGCAGTGGGTACAGCACCAAGCTGATGGAGTTCAACAAAAGTTTAAACAACATTCTCAGGCACATAGGGTGGCTTTTGGCAGTGTCCTGTGCAGGGCTACAAGTTAGACTCGATGATCTTTGTGGGTCCCTTCCAACTCAGCATACTCTGTGATTCTGTGAAAGAATGAATCGTGGCCTCTGCTGTGGACATGTGGAATTGATGGTGACCGGGCTGGAGCATTCTGGAGAGGAGCAAGGCCCCAGACATAGGCTCCACACACACCTTTCTGGAAGAGAAGGAGAAGCAGAATTTGTCTTGGTCCGTTGTTAGGCAAGACAGCATAAACTCCAGGAGCTGAGTCATTCCTAGCCAAGAGGGCCACCAAAGACCTCCAAAGCAGTGATCCAGACTGACATAATTTGCTTTTACTACACTCATCCAGCATGTCACATGAGTCCTCTGCCCAAGCTGATGTGTTTTGATCCAGAATTGCTTGGGTCTCTCATCTTGCCACAAAAAAAAAAAAAAAAAAAAAAAAAAAAAAGTTCACCGGGAAAAGTGCCTGAAAAAAAAAAAAAAGTGTTCACTGGGAAATGTGCCTGAAATAAAAAAAAACAGGAAATAAAAACACAGCCATTCAGGAAGCCAAGCCACAGCCCATAGCATTAAATGGTATGTTTTGCATTTCAAATGCAGTATTTTCTATTCAAGATGAGTCTGACAGAAAATAACTCAGGGCTTGGGCAGCGGCTGCATAGGAGCTGGTAGCTCTTGTAGAGCCTGGCAGGATAAGGCCAACAAGCCCTCAAACATCTCTGCAGAGCCTCCACCTCCTAGCCCAGCATGTTCTTTGACTCACTCCTGATGTGTTGCTCCTCATGTATCCTTATATTTTTCTTCCTCCCTGCCCTCTTTCCAAGTGCCCCAAGACATGTCCTGCATACAGCAGTGCCAGCCTGGCACCCCTTGCTGCCAGCCTTGCGGCCCCACCCCACTGGCCAACAGCTGCAATGAGTGATGGAGTTTTGAGAAAAGCTCATGGAACTAAATGAAGACTTTTTATTTAAAAAGAAAACAAATACAAAAACCCCAGACCTTTCTCACAGGAACTGACTAGGAGCCTCAGGTGAATCTCTGATTGGTTCCTGCCAGCCCTTGGTGTTGTGCAGAGCACACAGAGAGGAGAATGGACAAGTGTTCCCTGCATAGCACATGGCAAATACTTTCCTGTCCTAGGATGCACAGGGAAACCAGTTCCAAAGCAGGGTTTTTTCCACCACCCTTTCCTTCTTCTAAGCCACTGACACTGACTCCTTCTGGAAGAATGTGATGGCCTGAAGGTCTCTGGGTGCACCAAGGAAATAGCACTCCAAGAGAAGTGCTATTTCCTTGGTGCTCTTTTCCCAAGCTCAGCCTAGCACTGACACATCCCCTCCCTCCCCTGAGTTTGTTCTTTCAGGTTTGTGGAAAATGCATATTATATGATTGGCTCTTCGTAAATATTAGAATGAATACTACATGTGTTATGTTAGAGAGTTATGTTGTATTAATTTTTGTAGTGCTGTATTAATCTTTTAAATGTAGTTTTTTTGTTAAGACATAATATTAAAATAGAAACCATGTAATGTAAGATACTTTTTGTAACTAACTCAAAGAATGAACAAGATAACCAAGAAATTCCTCACCTAAGGAAAACAACACAAAGACACCCAGAA
>VXAX01004558.1:0-14917 GCA_013399835.1 Leptocoma aspasia | reverse complement strand
GTTTTGGGTATCGAAGCCATTTTTGTCCATTTTATGCCTTGTTTCTCATACGCTAAGTCTGGCATGCAGACGGCGTACTGAACTTAAGATAAGAGAAAAATAAACAACAACCTGAAGACCAAGAAACAGTGAGTCCTGCTCATTTTTCATCCCTGGCAAAGAATTCACGAGCGGGAACCTCCTCCAAAGGGCCCAGGGGGTAGGTTCCCAGCTATGTGGGGTCCAAATAACAACCACCAGCAAGAAAAGAACCCCACATATCCCCATCCCCTGACCCTACCCGTGGAGCGCTGGATCGCGCGGGCTCTGCCTCACACGGGGCCGCACGGGACCTCTGATTTGGTGTCGCACACGGGGCTTCTGACCCTGCCCGTGGGCGCGGGGCCGCACGGGGCTCTCCCCACACCGTGTGGCATCCAGTATCATACAGCTCCCCAGGGCTTTGAACGTGCTGCTGTCCCAGGATTTCCACATTCCCAGCATGGCTTGTGGGTGCACTGCGGAACTCCGAGAGTGCCCGCGGGACCAGCATGACTTGCGAGCGTCTGCATGTTAATTAGCAAGGGTGTCTGGCAGATTTCAGCTGACCCAGGACGGTGAGTGACCATCGAAACCAACCAAAAATAGCACCCACGAGATGGCAGGAGCTGGGGGAGGCAGAGGACACCAGCTGGAGCTGGATCCCACCCTCACCATAACCAAAGTAGCACCCCAGTAGAATGGCTTCCCTGGATGATGAAGCCAACAGCAGGTCTCTCTGAGGATTCCTGGGAGGGTTGGGACCTCCAGACTTGTCAGTAGTAACAAGGCTGCATCTCCTCCTCCTTGTCCTTGACCCCTGGGGCAGCGGCGGCAGTGGTGGGGGTGCAGCCAGAGCCCCCATTCCCAATAAAGAGCTGCACTTAATAAAGGCCATCAAAAGGGAGTTCTGTCTCTTGGCCCATTATTTCTGTCAGAAAAGATGAAGCTGTGGGCTGGACCCAGGAATTCTTGTCTCCCTTCACAACTGTTGCCTGATATCTCCCTGATGGCCTTTAGCTGCTGAGTAGCCAGGAGTAACTTTGTCAGCTCCAAGGAAAAGGGCAGGAAGAAAAATCCACTGTAGAGAACCCCGCTCTCTGCTTCTTCTGCCTATTTTCCCTCAGTGGACTAGAAGATTTGCTAGAGAACAGACAAGGACTTAGAGGCCCAGGCTTGGATGCAAAAAAACTTTATTGAGTGTAAAGAAGAAAAGGAGATGGCTCACAGAAAGCATCAGGTGCAGCCACTAAGATGCAGTGGAGCTCCTGCAGAGTGTGCATCTGCTTGCCCAAAAGAGGGAGGGAGGGTCACATGTCCCCACTAGACTGGCCTGGGGAGACATGGACAGCAAAGAAAAGAGGGGAAAAAAAGGTGGAAGAAGGGAACAATGGCTTGACACTGTAAAGAAAATGTCCCAAATATTTATCTCCTGCCGAGAACTATGTTCTGAGGTCTTGGAAGTTCTTGCCCAAGGATGTTGCCAGCAGATTTAGCAGGGACGACATCTGCTGCCACCATAGCAGTTGGTGATGCAGGAGATGTCAAAGCCCCCAGAGCTGATGGGCACTCCGCCACAGCTGAGGATGTTTCCAACGGCAGCAGAGGTGGAGGATCCCACCACGGTGTTCTGTGGGAAGGAGCTGAGGATGGGCCCGGGCAGGGTCACCACCACAGGTGAGGGCTCGATGGCCACGTAGGAGTTCTGGCACTGCCTGACACAGCACTCATTGCAGCTGCTGGCCAGTGGGCAGGGGCCACAGGGCTGGCAGCAAGGGTCGCAGGGCTTGCAGCAGGACATGGCTCGGGGTCACAGGTGCACCTGGCACAGAGGGCAGGGAGAAGCACAAAGTCAGGACACATGAGAAGCAGCACTGCACCCTGCAGCACCCTGCAGCCAAGGCACCTCCTGGCCCACATTGCAGTGCCCAGCTCAAAGCCCAGGAGCCACCTCAGCCAAGTCCCAGCCTCTCTCTGTCTGCACAAGACCTTCTCTCCCCTGCCCTCTCCCAGCAGAAGCAGCTCCCAGCCCTGGGCTCTTATAGCCCCTCTCAGCTGAGACCTGCAGCCAGGCAAGAGCTGGTCTTGAAGCAGCAGCAGGAGGAGGAGGAGAAGAGGCTTCCCACTTACCTGATTCCTGAGGAGAAGGAGGTGAAAGAAGTGGATGAGAGAGCAGAGACTTGGGCTGCCTTTTATAGCAGTCCTGCCCTGCCTCAGGCCTGGAGACACTTCAGTGGAAATAATAATTTTCTGACCAGCTCATGGCAAATGTGCACCATCCCAGCTAATGCTAGGGGCTGTGTCCTGGTTTCCTGCACTGCTGCCTCTTTATTTCCTGGCTTCTGCCACATGCTTTCCTATATGAAGGTCTCATTCTGTAAGTGCTAGGATGAGAGGCTCAAGAATTTCTGAGGCAGTAGTCTTATATCAAGGTCTGTTGACATTCTTGGCGGGTGATGTTCACATTTCTGAGCGGTTTGTTTTAGTCCAGGTTGTCAGGAAATGGGCACCCCTTTTGTACTTCTTGCCCACACACCTAAGGACTGCCACATGAGGGGACACGACACAGCCTCTTCTCCTCTGCTCTTTCTTAGCACTTGTTCTCTGTGTCTCCCCAGGCCAGTCTAGTGGGGATATTTTGCCCTCTCTTCCTCTGCATGGCAGGCAGATGGACACCCTGCAGGAGCTCCCCTGCATCTTAGTGACTGCCCCGGTGGTCCCCTTTTCTTCCTTTGACTCGTTAAAGTTGTTGTGCTCTCATGCCTTGGCCTCCAAGTTTTTCTTTGTCCTGTGGCAGCTCTTCCAATCTGCTCATGTACAAAGTTCAAAAAGGCAGAGGGTGGGAGTCCCTGCAGTGGATTTTCCTCTATGCTCTTTCCCTTGGAGCTAATGAAGTAATCCTTGACTGCTGCACAGAGGCCACCAGTGAAACCACAGGTTCCAACGGTGGCAACAGTGGGGATAGGATACAAAAATTCCTCTTGTCCTATCACTTGTTACTTGGGAGCAGAGACTGACACCCACCTTGCTACAGCCTCCTTCCAGGTAATGTTAGAATGATAAACTTTCCCCTTGGCCTCCTTTTCTGCAGACAAAATAAATCCAGTTCTCTCTATAAGGTAGATCACAGGTGGAGGTTTTATCATGTGTCATTGGGAAGAGGAGAGAACACTGAGATCTGCCATGGTTTGTGCCCAAAGAAGCTGAAGTTGTGGTAGGACACCAACTGAGCTGAGCATTTCTCCGTAGCAATTAATTAATTCATGAAAACATGAAATTAAGTTACCATATTGTCAAGTGAAGCTGTTGCTTTTTCTTCAGGAGAACAAGCCTGATGTGGGAATGGATGGAAATCTGTCCCTTCTGGGTTTGACAAATTCCTGAGGCAAGGCTGGCTCACCTTTACAGACAGCACTGAAGATGCGCCATAGAGAGCATAGGGACTGTGGTGGACTTTGAGACCTGGGCCTATGCAAAACTCATGAAGTTCAAAAAGATCATATGAAAGGTTCTGCACCTGGGTTCAGTGCAGGACCAAGGAAAAATACAGCATGGGTGGGGAATGGACTGAGATCTGCCCTGAGGAGAAGGACCCTGGGTTTTGGTGCACAAGGAGCTTGATATGACCAGGCAATGTTTGCTTGCAGCCCAAAAGATCGATCACATCCTGGGTTGCATCAAAAGAAAAGTGACCAGCAGGCTGAAGGAAGCTATATTCCCCCTCTAGTTCCCTCTCATCAGACCCCACTTGGAGTACTGCTTCCAGCTCTGGGACCCCCAATGTAAAAGTCCCAAAGGAAGGATATGGACCTGCTGGAAAGGGTCCAGAAGAGGCCTGTGAAGATGAGAGGGCTGGAACACCTCTGCTACAAAGACAGGTTCAGTGGGTTGGGGTTGTTCATCCCAGAAAAGAAAAGGCTCTGGAGAGACTTTATAGCACCTTCCAGTACCTAAAGAAAGTTAGGGGGACCTTTATGGGAGGATGTAGGGATAAGATAAAGGGAAATGGCTTTAGACTGAAAAAATTAGTTTTAAATGAAATATTAAGAAAAAAATATTTACTGTGAGGGTGGTAAGGCTCTGGAAGAGGTTGTCCAGAGAAGCTGTGGTTGCCCCTTCTCTGAAAGTGTTCTCGGCCACGTTGGACAGAGCTTGAATCAACACAGTCTAGTGAAAGGTGCCTCTGCCCATAGCAGGGGGTTGGAACTAAGTTATATCTAAGTTCCTTTCAAACACAAACCATTCTATGAAAATATTTTATCTTATCACAGCTGAAATGGGGTGTGGGGCTCAGGAAAGTAAAAAATGCATGGTGGATGTTCTCTCATCACCTTTTTCTTTTTCCTGAGGCAATAACCCCAGTCTCTTACAGGAAAGGGATTGTGGATATTCTCAGTTCAGTCAAAGGAAGAATTAGAGATAACTTAGTCTGGGAAAGTTAGAAAAAAGAATTATAAACAAATTGTAATCTCTTCTCTGTAGCCATTGTTTATAGTAGCTGTCCTTGGAGTGTGTTATTCTCAATTTACCAATGGGGTGAGATGTGTTCTTTCTAAGACCAATCAGATCTTGCTTTAGTGCATTCTGTTATGAAAGGTACGTGTGATTTTCATTAAATACTTTTTGTTCTTCTTGCCTTCTGATGTGTGGAGCTCTTTGTCTTTATTCCTAGCTCAACAACAACAAAGGGATCACTGCAGCATGCTGCTTCTCTCAGCTCCCACCTCTCCTGTAGCCTGGAGGTCATGGGCAACAACTTTTGGTGCTTGAACCTCAGGAATTTGGGACTACAAAGACAGTTGAGATTTTCTGCACTGTCCTTTCTGGGAAACATAAAGAGCGGTTGGGCTGGGAGAGAGGGGCAGTGAGGGATGGAAGGCTGGAAAAAGAAAAGCTGTAAACCTCACATTGGTTTCCAGGTAGACAAGTACAAGGGCCACTTGATATCACTGCCCACAGTCCTCTGAGGGGAAAAACAATGGGAGAAGGAGACTGTTCCTGCTGGAACAGATAGGAAGCAGAAAAAAAACTTTGAGTAGTGTCAAGAAAAATGATATTACTAGTCATGCTTAAAGATTCAGAAGAAATACTCTAAAAATACAGCCATCCAAGTCATCCAATGTCCTTGGTAGGTCCTTCAGGGAATGAAACACATGGAGGTTATTATGGTGATTTCTTTGGGGTTAGCATCATCAGATGATGTCTGGATGAGGTCCCGTGACAATAACCAGGGTTCAGCAAAGTCTAGCAATCACCAGGTGTGCTCACAGAGATAAAACAGGTCTCAGGTCAAGCTGGAAAGTTACATGTGTATCAAAGTCCAAATTCAGAGCAATGGGGTCCTGGCCAGATACAGACACAGGTGTGTCACAGCTGGAGATCTAACTCAGATTACAAGCACTAAGACCTAATCTTGAAAACTGCCCCAATAGAAAGAGGAGTTGGTTCTGGCTGAAGCCTCCCAGCAGAACTGCCTGGCAAAGATCTCAGCAAGGCCAGCAAAGGGAAGGGAGAAGCACTCAGCTCTGCAACCCTTATGTTGGGTTGGTCCAACTGTCCTACATGTCTCAGCAGAACAACACCTGAACATGGGTCAGGTCCAATACCCATTTGCTGGGACGTCTCAGCCCTGCCTCACTCAGCACCAGGCTGCTGAGCTGTAGAAGTGCATCAAGCACTGGCCTGGACACAGGGACTCTGTGTTCCTTCCCTGTCACCAGAAACATTACACCAGAAGGGATCTATTAGGGATTACAGCCTGCAGGAGTGGACAGATATTCTTGGTGTTTCTACCCAAACATAAAGCAAAAAATGAAGGGTACAGGAGGCAGAGGCTGCATTTCAATTCTCTAGACACTGCTCTGCAAGGTTGAAGGCAGCACCGTTCAGCTGTAAATTATCTCCTGGCAAGGGTAGCTGGCAACACTGTGGGGCTCAAGGACACAACAGAGGAGAGTCCCCCACTCTGATCTGCACATGCTTTCAGGACGATGGTCCCACAAGCCCATGCTGACACCTGTGCTCTGCGTGGAACCTTCACACTGGCAGAAGAGACTCAAGTGCACCACAGTGTTGGAACCCTGGATGCCAAGATTTTTAAACTTTCTGTGCCTAAAGACATTGACCCACAAGAGAACACTACATCTGATCTGAAGCGGAGGACAGAGGACCTACAGAGAAGGCAAAGAGATGGGATGAGGTCAATGAGATTGCACAATTTTTCTCAGTACTCTTAATACAGCACTAGGGTCAAACCCTCCCAGCAGAAGCCCACCTGAGTATAACACTGCGTGTTGATCACAGAGTGATGAAGGAAGCAAAAGAAAAAATGTGTCAGGTCACATGCAGACATTGGGCATATGTACAAGAAGCATGAGAGCGGGGTTATTTCAGGCCACCAGAGGAGTCCAGAGGAATGACACAGGTACAAATCACCTGCTCACTGGGGATGCCGCTGGCCCTTGATCTAAACCTTCTTTGTCCACTTATGTCTTTCTGCCCTGAAATCCTTGACGCTCTCATCCTGGCACTATGAAAAATGACCCTTCATATAGGAAAGTACGTGGCAGAAGCCAGGAAATGAAAAGGCAGCAGTGCAGGAAACCAGGACACAGCCCCTAGCATTAGATGGGATAGTTTCCGTTTGACATGACCATGGTCAGAAAATTATGACTTCCACTAAGGTGTCTCTGGGCCTGAGGCAGGGCAGGACTGCTATAAAAGGCAGCCCAAGTCTCTGCTCTCTCATCCACTTCTCTCACCTCCTTCTCCTCAGGAATCAGGTGAGTGGGAAGCCTCTTCTCCTCCTCCTCCTGCTGCTGCTTCAAGACCAGCTCTTGCCTGGCTGCAGGTCTCAGCTGAGAGGGGCTATAAGAGCCCAGGGCTGGGAGCTGCTTCTGCTGGGAGAGGGCAGGGGAGAGAAGGTCTTGTGCAGACAGAGAGAGGCTGGGACTTGGCTGAGGTGGCTCCTGGGCTTTGAGCTGGGCACTGCAATGTGGGCCAGGAGGTGCCTTGGCTGCAGGGTGCTGCAGGGTGCAGTGCTGCTTCTCATGTGTCCTGACTTTGTGCTTCTCCCTGCCCTCTGTGCCAGGTGCACCTGTGACCCCGAGCCATGTCCTGCTGCCAGCCCCGCAACTCTTGCTGCCAGCCCTGCGGCCCCTGCCCACTGGCCAACAGCTGCAATGAGTGCTGTGTCAGGCAGTGCCAGAACTCCTACGTGGCAATTGAGCCGCCTGCTGTGGTGGTGACCCTGCCTGGGCCCATCCTCAGCTCCTTCCCACAGAACACCGTGGTGGGATCCTCCACCTCTGCTGCCGTTGGAAACATCCTCAGCTGTGGCGGAGTGCCCATCAGCTCTGGGGGCTTTGACATCTCCTGCATCACCAACTGCTATGGTGGCAGCAGATGTCGTCCCTGCTAAAGATTCTGCTGGCAAAGTCTTTATGCAAGAACTTCCAAGACCTCAGAACATAGTTCTGGGCAGGAGATAGAGCTTCTGGACTTCCTATTTACAGCTTTAGGGTGATGTTTCTTTCTCCTACTATTCCATCTTCTCTCTGTGCTGTCCATGTGTCCCCAGGCCAGCCAGGGGAACCTGTTTGCCTCCCTTCCTCTTTAGGGCAAGCAGACGGACACACTGCAGGAGCTCCATTGCATCTTAGTGGCTGCTCCTGGTGCTCTCTGTGAGCCATGTCCTTTTCTTTAGACTCAATAAAGTACTTTTGCATCCAAGCCTTGGCCTCTAAGTCATTCTTCATTTTCTGGCAAAACGTCTATATTGATTAGAGAAAATGATGAAGGAAGAAGAGGGTTCAGCTCTCTTAAAGGTGACAAAGTCATCCGTGGCTACTCAACAGCCAAAGGTCATCTGGAAAACCATGGCTCCAAAGTTTGCAACAGTTGTGAAGGGAAACAGCAATGTCTGGGGACAGCCTATAACCTCACTTCTTCCTTCTCCTTCCCTCCATTACCTAGTCTACAGTCTGTGGCCTGCACACAGGAGCATGGGTAGATGAGATGCACTCCCTCAGCACAAGCAGGACTCAGCTGGTATCCAGACGTGCAGGGCTGAGGTAATTCACAAGTTTGCTATCAGCCACACTCAGGTTAACACAGTGGTAAATTACTTTCAGCTGAATTTGTGCAAATGTCTCATGGTTTTATTATAAATTTGTAACATTTCTCGCATGTAATCTGTCCATTGAGTTCTTCCTGGATGAGGCCTTTTATCAAACCAGAGCCCACGGCTGCTGGGTCAACCTTTGATTGACAGTCCACACCCACTTTGTGACCTCATTCCTGTGTTTGCACCATACTGTCCTGTGCTTGTCTCCAGGAGAGAAAACAAAGATGTTTGTTGCAAAAATGGGCTGCCTACCTCCATACAGCCCCTTCACAAACCACTGTGGAGGCTCAGGGGCCTGTCATCAGAGTCGTAATCCCCTACCCATGGAGGACTGGTCCCAAGAGGAATAAATTTTCAGGTTAGGGTGAGAAGCTTGCTTCTCCCACAGATTTTTGCAGGCACATGCTGATTTAGGTAAAGTTATGTTACCCCATTGGCCTATTGGCCTAATTACCCCACTTCAACCCCTACTCCCCATGTTTGGTCAGTCACTAGAATGTTCTTCTCTCTCTCTCCCACCATTGTCCATAGTTTACTACATTCCTCCACCCCTGTTTCCCTATTGGCTGGCCTGACCCCAAAACCCTCCTTTGCATCATTTTCCCCCATATCCATTGGACCTTGACCCTCAGCTCCGCCCTCACTACCCCGTATAAAACCCTGTGCCCTCAGCCTACCCTGTCTTCGTCCCTGGACCTTCTTCAGTTCTATATCCTGTTCCTGTCTACCACTAAACACAGTTTGCTGGAGATCATACANTATTATTTCTTTATAGTCTTTTTGTATATTAAATACAATAAATACTGTATTTAATATACAATCTGATTATGAAAATAAAAGGCAAAAAGGTTAACATCAAAAGGACAAATACAGGGTGCAGCATTTTATTAAGAACTTCAGTTGCTCTTGGTGACCATCCAAATAAAATGTCCCACCAGTGGCGTTCCCTCTCTTTCTTTAGTTGCTCCATCACCAGGTGGATTTTTCTATATCAGGATGAATGGTAACCAAAATTTCCTGTGCATTTTCCCGAGCTTCCTACAATAGCATTTTTCACATCCAAGTGAGATTCATTCAGTAGGAATAGGCTGCTGGTTTTAAGTCAATGTGTAATTAAATAGTAACAATTGGTAAGATATAAGAGGAGCTAAACAACTAAAATCATATCCAGTCATGCCAACAAAGTTACAAGCACAAATATTAGGGTACTTGTATGTATGACAATGTCTACAAATACAAAACCACAAGGGGTTCTCACAAGCACATCCATTCCATCAGGCTCATACCCTGTGCTCTGGGGGCTAGAGGGCCTCTCCATTGGGATTTAATCCTGACACAATGATTTGGCATATGGTATATACTGAAGCACCATGTACTGTTACAACAAAAACTGTGGTTTACCTTTAGTGGGGTCATAAATGAAAATCACTAGTTGCTACTATAATCTAGTTGCTAGGAGTGGAATTCCCTTTTGTATTATCTCAGGTTACCTTTTGAATGCCACGTTCCTTTGTAATTGCTGCCCCAGTAAATTGCACCCACAAGAGAGAAGTGTGTGTAGTGCAGAATGCATATGGTTACCATATTGATTAGCATAAACAAAATAATTGAGGGTTTCAGCTCTGTGGGTTGAACTTGTTGATGTGTGAACCAAATTTGGTTCCTGATGGCAATGATTGCTCCTACAAAAATGATTAACAGTTCTTTGATAAGTAACTCAATCTTCAGTGGGATGTGCTGGCACTATTCCCGGTAATGTTCCTGGAAAGATAAAACGCTACAAGTCTCAGCAGAGTTGACCCAGACAGGTTACCCCTTAATTGCTCAAGGTATATAACAGCTTGGAGTAATGACAAAAGTACCTTTTCCCCCCCAGAGTATCTCTGTTCTCTCTTTAAATGCAGTTGAATTGAGTAATAAAAATGGCTTTATTACTAAATAACACACTCGGCATGGAAATTGGTGTAAATTGTCTTCTACTGTAAAAACAGGGTAATGCATTGTNCCCTACTCCCCATGTTTGGTCAGTCACTAGAATGTTCTTCTCTCTCTCTCCCACCATTGTCCATAGTTTACTACATTCCTCCACCCCTGTTTCCCTATTGGCTGGCCTGACCCCAAAACCCTCCTTTGCATCATTTTCCCCCATATCCATTGGACCTTGACCCTCAGCTCCGCCCTCACTACCCCGTATAAAACCCTGTGCCCTCAGCCTACCCTGTCTTCGTCCCTGGACCTTCTTCAGTTCTATATCCTGTTCCTGTCTACCACTAAACACAGTTTGCTGGAGATCATACAAAGACCCATCCTGCCTACTTTGTCAGCTTTCTAAAGTTGCAGTGAGCTTTGGGCTCGTGAGTGCCGGATGCTCCAGGAGCCTCGGTAGTGCCACGACACTACAAGCCACAGCCTGTTTTTTCTCACAGTGCTTTCTTAACAACAGTCCTTGGTTGGTTCCCTGGCTATCTGGTGATTGGTGTTTAAGACACCTTGTCATCTCGGCTTCTGCACCACCTGTGGTTCAAACATCAATATGGACTTGGACTGAAAAAGGAGAAGTAGAGAAAGAGAAAGGGGGAAAGCTACATAAGCTATCCCTGAATTTGATATTTTTATATTTTATATATATTTATNCCAAGTGAGATTCATTCAGTAGGAATAGGCTGCTGGTTTTAAGTCAATGTGTAATTAAATAGTAACAATTGGTAAGATATAAGAGGAGCTAAACAACTAAAATCATATCCAGTCATGCCAACAAAGTTACAAGCACAAATATTAGGGTACTTGTATGTATGACAATGTCTACAAATACAAAACCACAAGGGGTTCTCACAAGCACATCCATTCCATCAGGCTCATACCCTGTGCTCTGGGGGCTAGAGGGCCTCTCCATTGGGATTTAATCCTGACACAATGATTTGGCATATGGTATATACTGAAGCACCATGTACTGTTACAACAAAAACTGTGGTTTACCTTTAGTGGGGTCATAAATGAAAATCACTAGTTGCTACTATAATCTAGTTGCTAGGAGTGGAATTCCCTTTTGTATTATCTCAGGTTACCTTTTGAATGCCACGTTCCTTTGTAATTGCTGCCCCAGTAAATTGCACCCACAAGAGAGAAGTGTGTGTAGTGCAGAATGCATATGGTTACCATATTGATTAGCATAAACAAAATAATTGAGGGTTTCAGCTCTGTGGGTTGAACTTGTTGATGTGTGAACCAAATTTGGTTCCTGATGGCAATGATTGCTCCTACAAAAATGATTAACAGTTCTTTGATAAGTAACTCAATCTTCAGTGGGATGTGCTGGCACTATTCCCGGTAATGTTCCTGGAAAGATAAAACGCTACAAGTCTCAGCAGAGTTGACCCAGACAGGTTACCCCTTAATTGCTCAAGGTATATAACAGCTTGGAGTAATGACAAAAGTACCTTTTCCCCCCCAGAGTATCTCTGTTCTCTCTTTAAATGCAGTTGAATTGAGTAATAAAAATGGCTTTATTACTAAATAACACACTCGGCATGGAAATTGGTGTAAATTGTCTTCTACTGTAAAAACAGGGTAATGCATTGTTGTTGGAGGTTAGGATTTTTCCCTTTTTTTTTTCTTTCTCACAGGGAATTTTTCTCCCATTTGCTGCCTAAGACATGGGAACAATGATACTTAGGAGAGAAAAGATGCGGCCAGGATGGGGAGGAGGGGGAAGGACGTGCAGTTGGCTGCAGTCTCTTAGCTAGGGAGTGAGCTTGAGCTTGGTGTTTATAGGGGGGGTGTCTTGGGAAGTGCAGAGACACTGTGAGACTTGGCTAGGGTCAGAGAATGGGCTCAGCCCTCTTTCAGCTTCCCTTTTGGGGGATCGGAGGGAAGACAGTTGTGGTCTTGTTGCTGGACTGCTGCTGTGGGGAGAAGGAGTTTTGTTCTTCACTGCTTCTCCTTACCGTGGGTGAGCCTCTGCTTGCAAGAGCGGCCGTTGAACTGGGACCTTTCCTACACCCAATCTCACTGGGAGGGACGCTCACCATATGCTTGGATGCCTCAGAGGAAGCCCAGGACCCTGATGTGCTGCCTCTCTCTGGAGAGGGCATCTCCTGTCTGCTTGCAGGGGCCCGGCTGCCACTGCCATCCCCAGGACATCACACGAGAGACCTGAGAGCCAGGGGAAATCCCAAAACAATCCCATCCCTCCACTGTCTCTCTCCTTTTGGGGATTCTCAGGCTTGCTGTTTTCTGCCCCTGCTTTGGTGGTTCGTGCTACATTTTAATTCAACACCCCACATCCACCTGGACCCCCGCTGCTCCTGCCATGGCTTTGGGGTTTTTTCCTATGCTTTATTTGCCTCCCCCAGCCTGCTCACCTCTGCTGTTCCAGCTCGCCACTCCAAGGTTCCTCCTACAGCACATTTCACCACCCACAGTGGCACTGGGACCAGCTGCTCCCCGTGAGATTTGCAAAGGCAGCCACCTCCCCTCTCCTCCATCGCCTGGGCCGCCATTACCGCGTGAGGGAGACGCGGCCGAGCTCAGCCACAGCGCCCCCTGCAGGCGCGGGGGAATCATCGCACCCGCCCTGCCCGGCCGGGAGCCACCAGCGCCCCTGCTGGCTGTGCCCGGAACTACACCAAAGGGGAAAGCGCCTGCGCCGAGAGAGGCTGGGACTGGGTGTCTGCTTCTGCTTGGGGTTGCTGCCGTAATTGCTGTTTATTTGCCTTACTGTACATACTAGTAAAGAACTGTTCTTCCTGTTCTCATATCGTTGCCTGAAAGCCACTTAATTTCGAAGTTATAATAATTTGGAGGGAAAGGATTATATTTTCCATTTCATGAAGGTTCCCGCCTTCCTTGGCAGGCACTTGTCTTTTAAACAGAGACAATTGTCAATGTGTGGTAGAGTGAAACAGAAGCAAGAGAAAGACATTAAATGAGAGAAAGAAAAGAAGACAGATCACCAGTCCTGGCTTGAGCATTGATTCAGCTGATGGAGTATCCAGGCAGAACAAGGCCATTTGTCCCAGAAAAGTGCTGTCCTACCTCCACATGGCCCCTTCTCCAGCTGTTTGTTCTCACAGCACCTTTTTACCAAGAACCCTCGGGTGGTTCCACAGCCATCAAACTGTGGGTTTGAGATACACATGAATCCCTCTTCTTCTATGCTCCTACACCAGTGCTCAGTGAGATGGACACAGATGGTGTCTGTGCCATGAACTCTGGGCAGGAAGAGCATGGGAGGAACCAAACAAGGTCCATGGGGCATTGTGTGCCTGAGCTGTTATTTTGAGCCCAGCTGTGCCTTCAGGAGTTCCTGAAGATGCTGTGAGAAAAAACAGGATGTGGTTGGAGAAGGGGCCATAAAGAGGTAGGACAGCATTTTTCTGGAACAAACAACCTTGCTGTAGTTCTTGAAAAGACGCACAACATAGGACAGCACAAGGACAGGAATGAGGCCACAAAGTGGGTATGGACTGTAGTGGGGGGGGGGGGGGTGGATAAAGGCCACCAAAGACCCCTGAAACCTCCAACCCATTTCCAGAAAAGTCTGAAAGAACAGACTTAAAAGAACTCATTTGCACATAAAGCGAGAAACCTATCTTTGGGGCAGAGAAACCTATCTATGAAAAGGTATCTCCCCAAATCTGGGCACTGCCCTCAGGACCTTGGACATCCAATGGACTGGACTGACACAGATGGATGGATGCTAAAGCCAGGACTGACATCTTACCCACTAGATTGATGCTGGTACCAGGACTTTTTTTTTTCCTCTCTGGTTCTCTCTCTTCACCTCTCTTTTGCCCTCTCTTTCGCCCTCTCTTTCCCTCTCTCTCTTTCTGTCTTTCTCTCATTAATTAATCTCTCCCTCTTTAATTTCTCTCTTCTCTTTCACCAAGCCACTTAATCTAAAACCCACTGCCATGTTCTTATATAGTAGGTCTGGGACTACTATAACATATCAATCTCCACACTAAGTGTGTAATTTACTAATAAAACTTTCATCTTTTATGCAGACCCTCTGATTTTTTCCATTCCATTTGACTGTGAGTGTTTATGAACTTTGAGTATTTTCTACACCTTGAGGGTGGGACCCATGGCCTGCATAACTTGATTGGCAGATACCAATCCAAACTTCTGCATCACCTCAGCCCTGCATGTCTGGACAGCAGCTGGGTCCTGCCAGGTGGTGAGGGACTCTATGAGGTACCTGTCTCATCTGCCTTTGACCACATGTGCTGCTCATGGGCCCTAGACTGTGTAATGCAGGGGAGGAGAAGGAAGAGATGAGGCTGTGGGCTGTTCCCAGACATTGCTGTTTCCTCATTCCTGCTACCCTTTCCCTGTTTGGCATTGGCTGTGGAGTAGCCAGGGACATTCTTCACCAACTCCAATGAAAAGGCAGAAAGGAAGATCCACTACAGGGAGTCCCCCCCTCCACCTTCTACTCTGAGAAGACTGGAAGAATTGCCATGGAAAGAAAGACAACTTAGAGGCCAAGGCTTGGATGCACAACTTTAATGAATGTAAGGTAGAAACAGAGGTGGCTCACAGAGAGCACCAGGAGCAGCCACTAAGATGCAGTGGAGCTCCTGCAGGGTGTCCATCTGCCTGCCCAAAAGAGGGAGGGACGGAAACACGTCTCCCTAGGCTGGACTGGGGAGACACGGACAGCAAAGGAAAGACAAAAAAAAGTAGAAGGCAACAATGGCTCAGACACTAAATACAATGTCTTAAAGCTTTATCTCCTGCCCAGAGCCAGGTTCTGAGGTCTTGGAAGTTCTT
>VXAX01004557.1:102147-117706 GCA_013399835.1 Leptocoma aspasia | reverse complement strand
GAAGGAAGGAAGGAAGGACTTTGTCATACTTTTAATAAAAATATTAGCTTTTTGTTTGATTTTAAATATTTCTGTTTGTTGATGAGCTCATTTCAGGCTCATAGAAGGGTATCATGAACCCTAAGTCACGATTTCAGGAGATAAAACTGAGCTGTCAAGAATCAGGCCTGGTTCAGGTGCCTCTGGTACATGGAGATGCTCTTCCCAGTCCCCTACAGACTCCTGCAATGACAAGGCTGGACACAAATTACTCCTTCACCCATCCCCTGTATGGCTGCATGGTCTTTCCCATGCAGTGGGAGCATACAGGACATTGTCAGGGTTCAGGGCACCAGCCCTGCAGAGAGGTGAGCAGCCGCAGGTGCCATTTGTGACTAGTGCTATCTGTCACCAAAGCACAAGAGGCTGTGGTAGGCCACAGTTCAGATGGTGGTTCATCACTGGGAATGGACTCCAGTGATGTGCTGGGAGCTGTCTTGAGGGGCATTAGGTGAGGCTTTTCAGTACAGCACAGCAGCAGGGCAAAAAATTTGCTCCTGCATATTTGCATACTCTAAGCTTCTCAGTATCAAGCAACTGGCTAGAAGTAAAGAAGAAAGTATTTCCATCACACAATTCATGAGTTCATGTATACATGCAGCACCAGAAGTTTTACATCTAAGACTGTGGAAATCTGAAACTGACCCTAAAATCTAGCACAGGAGACCTAAAATTAATTTGGTAAGGGGAACAGCTGCTCTTCTCTCCTAAAATGCCATCAAGATTAACATATCTTGGGACCATTTATAACTCAAGCCCTATTGGTTCTCCTCAGTGGTCAATTATTGTTCTTTGCACTCAGGGTTACTAATTCTGGTGGTTGTTTCCCTTGTGCATAAAGAATTTGACTCCAGGTATCAGAAGGCTTAAGATAGTTTTATTATGATGGCTCCAGGTTCAGGCAGAGGCTAACTGCCTAATACAATGCAGCCTGGTACAATGCTTCTGTACAATGCTAGTACAAACTTAGCTTTCTTCTTAGTGCTCAACAGAAGAATGCCTAGACCTCAGTGATAATGACTCTCTGTGTCATTGGTTGAAAGAGAGACCCATATCTCTATATTGTGGAGCAGGACTCACCTTAGAGAGGTATGTTTACAAAATCTCTCTTTGAGAAAGTGATGTTTCTCTTGGGAATAAAACCTAGCAGGCTTGTAGAAATTCAGAAATTATCAAGACACAAAGCCCCATATTTCTTTCACTTAATAGGAATCAACTCATCTTCCCTCAGCAATTTTCCCTGAAAAGCCTTGGATTTTGAGCCTGTGCTATTGCTTAATACTTAGGACTCAGAGATGTATAAGAAAATAGGAATGGACTATCAGAAAACTTGCTGTAGCATGCTCTCCATTTCCAAAGAGAAGGAAGCTCAGGGTCCTTCGTGGATTCACTTCTGTCATGGGGCACCATGAAAAGAGGCTGCTTTGGGTCCAGCAATGTCTTACTTCTCTAACATAGCAAACCCAGAGAGCAAGAGGGAGTGAACAGCCCCTCCTGGGGCAGACCCACCACAAGCGGCGATTGTTTGCCATGCAGAAAGGGTGTGCTTTCTGCATAGCAGAAAGCTTTCTGCATGGCAGAATGAACTGGTGGATCATTCCTCTGCAATACAGAATCAGTGAAATAAATAGGGTTATACCATCATTACTATGCTAATGGTGCAGCATGTTTAAAATTATCTTGCCAATTACTTTGACTAATACGGAAAAGGGAAGAGATTTCTGGGCACTGCATCTTTTGTTGACAATGTTGTTGTCTGTAATATTGGATTAATTATCCAGCATGCAACAAGCCAATATTACATACTCTAGAGAGGCATTGATTATTTGTTTCAGATTTGCTCAGGCCTAGGTTCTCTGTGATTTTCCATGACTCAAACATACCAACAGGACTTTCTACACCATTATTTATATTCAGAATTCCAGGGTTATTAACTTGCCAAGTACAATCCATCTGATTTGTTTGGTTGGTAGTTTCCATGTAACTTTTGTAATCACAGCTGACCTATACTCATGCCCAAGGGAAAGATCCTTGCCTGGAGAGGTGTCTTTTTGACCTGTAGATGTGATTTTTGGTATTATAATGAAAATAGTTCTGCTAAGGGATACATGGCCCTTAACTCTTTTGCCAAGTTAGCAATGTATACGTAGACATAGAACAATGTGTGGATTTACTGCATTTACTACGTTCAGGATGTATTTGACTAAAGGATGCTAACTATATTTTTCCCCTGATGAAATATCCTTTCTTGCAGATTAGGAAACACTTAATTAGCCAGCCTAAAGTGTATAAGAAACACCCCATTCTAAGACATCTTTAACATAGTCCACATTTTGCAACAACATAATACTTTATCATTACCCATTACCCATTACCATTATCATTGCTTGTGTCTTGGAACCATAGGAAGGAAGATCTAATATACACATCTGCCTTATATAAATAATATAAAAGCTGATTATTTCAAAAGGAAGGAAAATATACAGCTTGGGAAAGTAAAACAAAGACAGGAAAAGTAAACTAAAATCTAAGAAAAATTTAAATTGCAGTATCTGAATGAAAAGTAACATACATTCACAGAAGACATTTTTTAAGCCAATGGGGTCAAGAAGGATTTGTTCATATAAAATATTTGAAATCTTGAGATTATTTCCTGTGAAAAGAGCAATTAATTTGGTGAGTGGAGTAAATAAAAACATAATTTTTAGGCCATAATAGTTCAGTAGTCAAGCTATTTAGTTTGGTTTTCACACTAAAAATGGAATTATAAGACAGAAGAAAAATTTAGGAAGAAAAAGAAGTTTATTTAAGAATGCAGATTTGGGGCACTGACCTATGGCTTAGGAGGTCAAAAGAGTAAGATGGCAGAGGAAACAAAATGAGATCATAGCCAATTCCTTCAGAAGTCAGTAAATGTCCTTCCATTTATGTCAGTAGGAATTAAATCCAGCTCTCAGACAAAATGACAAAGAAAACAAAACTGCAAGAATATACAATGAAAAAAATGTTGTACAAAACATGACAGTTTTGAGGACACAATGCACTAATAAATGAGCATGTCTGTGTCTTTGCCTTTGACAGGCAGTATTACGCTAAATGATATGCTTAAATGATAAATGACATTATTTACCTTATAAGAATAATTTCTGTAATCTAAAGTAATTTAAGACAGCTAATATTAGCATTAATTAGATGTACAAGCATATTTTTGACAAACTATGCAGTCACATAGAATCACAAAATCATAGAAAGTTAAGAGATTAGAAGGGACCTTAAAGACCATTTAGTCCCAACCTCCCTGCCATGGGCAGGGATACCTCTCACTAGAACAGGTTGCCCACAGCATTATCCAACATGTCTTTGAACACTGCCAGATTTGGGGCATCTAAACTTCTCTGGGCAGCTTGTTCCAGTGTTTCACCACCCTCACAGTACATATTGTCTTCCTAATATCTTCCCTTTCAATTTTTACAGTCTTCTCCTGTTGTATCATAAAGCTTTCAATCTGACAGGCATATGAATATTCTTTTTTATTTTTATTTTTACTATAAATTATTTATTTACTATGTTTTAAAATTAAACACAGACCTAAATATAAATACAGTCTAATTATCTGGTCTCCAAATTCAAATCACATTTGGCCTTTTCCTATTACTAATATTTTTAATGAATTATGACTGTAAATTACAGACATTTTCTGCATAATTTTATATTTCTAATATAAAATTATAAAAAAACCCCAACAACCTATGAAAACTATTGTTGTTGTTACAATACATACTTTGGGATATAACGTATTCTGAACATAAATCACACCTGCCATATCACATGCTAGTTATTTAAAAATATTGCCAGCACACTGCTGATTTTAAGCTTCCTGAAAATCAAATCTTTGTCCAGGCTCTCCCTGTTGATTCCCTCATGTTTATATGTAGCACTAAAATAAGAGCAAAGCCCTGTGGTACATTTCCCTCCAAAACGAACCATATGCTCCTGTTGTCTGTGATTTCACTTAGTGAGCAAGCAGGATGATACTCCTGGTATTTCAATCATCCTTTGAAAATACTCTGTTACAAGACATGTTTGACATAAGCTAATGCTTCACACTTCTGTGGCCCACTGTGTTCACTGGTGCTTCACACAAGCAGATAGCTTCAGTCATCCACACTGCAACAGTTGCAGAACTGAGACAAGAAAACAGGACAAAACAGAATGAAAGAGTCACAAATTACTGATGTCAGTGGTTTCCATGGTTTCTGGACTAGTTCCCAAAAAGCTAAATATTCTTTGAAGTAAAGGAGAGTTTGCAGTTACATGGGAACTGAAAGCTGGGTTATGAAACATGTTCTTTGTTTTCAGTGGTAGAGTTGACTATGAAAGGAACATTAGCTCATTCCTCTTAAGAACATTTTATGTAGCTTCTATATTGAAAAAAACAAATTATAATTTTTCCTATTATTTAGACTGACTAATGCTTTAATTTCTTTTACATTTTAAATGAACACAAGAACTATTGCTGCATTTTAATATTTTGAGATTAAAAATGAGAAAACAAATATGAAATTAGCTCTGATGAAGTTAACTAATTCATACTGCAATACATTGTGCATATTCCATGGATATGTGTGAATTATGGGATTGTTAGGGTTGGGAGAAATCTCTGGAGATCATCCCATCCAACCCCCTGCCAAGGCAGTGTCACCTAGAGCAGGTGACACAGGAACGTGTTCAGGTGAGTTTGGAATGTGTCCAGACAGGGAGACTCTGTGACTTCCCTGACCAGCCTGTTCCAATGCTCTGCCACCCTCGGTGCAAAGAAGTTCTTCCTCATGTTGAGGTGGAACTCCTTGTGGTTTAGTTTATGGCCATTGCTCCTCATTCTGTGTCTGGGCACCACTGAAAATCTGGCACTGTCCTCCTGACACCTGTCTTTGAGACATTTGTATGCATTAATGAGATTTCTGATTCTTAACAGGCCCAGTGCCTACAGTCTATAAGAATATCCCACATAATATTAAACAGTAAGGCAATTGCTACATTTTAATTAGTACAGAAAAATAGAGCCCTCTGTGGTATATGACCAAGTTATTGTTGCTAAATTTATCAGCCAGAGTTGATCAAATTCCAGTGATGTTGGATTACTACATAGCAGAAATAATTTCCTCCATTTTTTGAGCTTTTCTACAGCAAAAAGAGCTTAAGGAAAAGGGTGGTGAAAATAAATGAAGGAAATGTACTCTGAAGACAAATGTGCCATTTATGTTTTAAAAGCTTCTAATTTGCTTTAATAATAACTATGCCTTTGGTTGGATGATCAGATCTCCAAGTGGAGTTACTTATGCTTGTACACCTACATGCAGCATGGCTGTATTTAAACTTGTTTGTTCTAGTCTACATTTTTACATCTCTAGTTTTGAGGAGTTTTCATTCACTGAAATACATAAATGAGAACTGCATTTGTACCAAGTTATATTGAAAATTATCTGCAAGAAGACACAGATATAAAAACGCTGACTCAAGAATTTATGGCTTTGTGGGGAAAAGTATAAACTTTTCTTTTCTTTCTTTTTTCACAGAGTAGAGCTATTGACCAGCCTGCTTGGTGCCATGATGAGGAGCAAACCATCTTGGGCCAGCTCAAACATCCATTACACCTACTTTTAGATGAATAGTTATCTCTTCTTTTCAACTATAAGTGCCTTCTGGTTGTTTCCTCGCACACCATGCAAAATAATGACTTACAGATAACTTTTACTGCACAAAGTACCTGGGAATAGCAAACTGGAATTTATTTCTATTATTAATTCTCAAGTCAACATACCTCCATATACTTACCATATATTTATTGTATAAGGTATACGGTCACAGGTTACAGAGTCCACAGGGTTAGTCATTTAAATTTTGCCTAATCAGGAGCAAGATTTGTTTGTGTGGTGACTGTATGAGACTCAAAAGACATGAATAGGTGCAGAAATCTGCAATAAAATTTGATATTTTTATGTTTACATTATCACCTGTAGAGTCCAGAGCCTCTTACATTAAAAAACATCTCTTTGTTTATAACATTTTGAAGTTTTAAATACCTCATATGAACAGCTATAGCGGAGGCAAATTACCGCAAAAGTGAAATAACAATATAGTCTAGATCTGGAAATAAGACAAAGCTATCATTCTTTAAAGAGCAGCTGGAAAATATGGCACAGAGCTATGGCAACTGTTAATGAGAATAGATGCAGAAGGCAGCTGAGTGCTAGAGAAATGGTTAACATTAGTTCAACAAGGTGGCATCACGAAAATCTTAAGAGCTTTTGTTGTTTAAGCCTTTTCTCCTTCATTTTTGGGTGTACCATAACTTGCCACAGATCTAAGAGAAGAAAAGCTACTAAAAGAGTTAGTTCACCTACATGAAGTGAGCATCAAAGATATTGTGCTCTTCCCAGAATAATTTTATTACACAGTTGTTACTTTAACTTTTCAGTCCAGAAAGGCATGTGAAGAAAAACACTGGATTTAGGCTTTGTAGAGATCTTTGGGACAATCATGTGATATGTGCCTTAAGAATTCATTATTTAAATGGCTGAAGATACTCCTGATGTTTAAATGCTGGCATTCTGGTTCTGAAAGCACATTTCAGCCCTAGGTAAAGCTGAGTCCACAGACTACATTTTGTCACCCTTTCTGTACATGGGTTTTCTAGTTAAAAAGCTCATGACATAACATGTCAAGTCAACTCAAATGGTGCTATGAGACTATTCTTTTAGTTCTTAAGTCTTTCCAGGTGTTATTTCTCTCTTCGAAACACCTTATTTTTACACCAGAGAGTTCTTGTCTGTAGTGTTCATTTTCTGGCCACTTTTACTTTATGGCTTCATATCAGGAGAAATCCTTCAAAAGCTGTCTTTAGGAATAACAAAACAACTGTAAATCCCATCTTTTTTTTGTGTGTACTAAAAGTACAGAAACCAGGCTGTGCCAAACCAATACAAAATTATAAAACAAAAAAAAAATTGGTGTCCTGAAGGGATAGAAAAGCTGCAGGAGCTTTCAGGGAAATCCTTCCTGTGCTGGTTTATAAAACTACTTGGTAATGATTCTATACAAACCTACACGTTTTAAAAAGAAAATTATCCTTTCAAATATGAAACATATTTAATAGCAAAGGGATAAAATAAAAGGAAAATTATTGTCAGGAGAAACTGCAAATATGACCAAAGCATGAATCAGGCTTTAGTAACATCAGATTAACAATCAGCAGCTTGTTTGTTTCAGTTCAGGTGAGAGGGATGCACTTGTCAGGGTGAATGTTCCAAAACACATTTTTGATTATTGAAATGAATATCTGCCATTGACTGGATTTCACTATATACCCTGAATTTCTTCTGCTCTGCACCTTTCTTTCTGTTCTTTGCTTTTTACCAACTTCTGCTCCAAATCCATTAAGGCCTTGGTTTCAGTTTCTTTCTGTTACCCTTTTCTCAAAATGTGCCCTTTCTGATATCAAATTTCTGCTTCACATGCAGGCATCTAGTTATGAATTTGCACAGAACATCTCTATTTTGGGGTACTTTCTTGCAAAATGTCGCCTCTGTCCAAACATAAACTTCTCCGTGTGATTAGGTAGAACTTTAAATAAAGGAAAACTACCAAATCTTCCTAACCTCCTTGCTTGTTTGCAGTCTGTTTTTGGAACTGCATGAAGTTCGTATAGCCCTTAATGATAGTTGGTGTTGCTGCCCTCGGGAGTAAGTAGAATGGAATGGTTATGATTTTGAACACTTGATGTGAATAAAGGTTTTGAAAGAAACTTGCATTTCCCAGGTCACCATCCTCACTTCCAGGCAGAGGATTGTCACATAATTCTTAGACACTCCTGTTAGGCTCCTCTGAATACCAGCTGATACTCAGTAACACTCCCCAGTTTTGCCTAAATGATGCATAAGCAAAAGTTTTAGTTTCTTCCTCCTATTCTATATAAAGAGACCATATGGTTAGGATAAGGAAAATGAAGAATATTCATCTGTTCAGTCCTTACACACAGGGCACATATATCTGGAAAACTGCTATAAGCTGTAAATATGTAGCTCTTCCTAAATATACCACCCAGTGGAATTCAAAATCAATTTTTTCCTTTCATTTTGAAACTATAAAATATTAAGTAAGTAATACAGTTGAAAGAGAAGTATGTCCTTCAAAGAAAAAGAGTGCAATCCTGTTGTTACTAAGTTTATGGGGCCGACATTTTTCTGTCCTTGGAGTTTTGTAACAGTATGACTCAGTTAATTGGATTGAAAGCCAAGGGCTGTCACAACTTGAATACAGAAATAAAACATTACATTCACGTATGCTTGTGGAAACAGACAAAGGTATACTATGACTGTTTTAAAAAGTACTCAGTACAGGAATTTAGTGGTCAGTGTGGAAGAATGTTTAAATACAGAAAAAGCAACCATTAAATAGTTTTATTTTCAGATCTTCCTGTGTGTAAAAATATGCCAGTTGTATAATTTTGAAGTGTCTCCTTTTGCTCTGCATATAACAGTGCAAATTTAGTTCAGAAAAGCCATCCAACACATCCAATGACATTTTTGTTCAGCTGTCAAAAAAATGTGTTTGAGCAGTGGCTGCCGATCTTCAACTCTCTATCTGTGCTTGTCTCCCTGAAATATGCTTAAAATTTAAAAATCTCCAAGTATTGTAAGCCCAAATTACTTTTTTGAACATTGTGTATTTATTTTGCAGAAGTGACAACCACAATAGCTTCAGTCAATGGGCTTGTGTCAAGATATATTGGCCCAGTCACTGGACATATTTCTGAATTTAAAACCAAAAGGAAGAGCTGGCTAATATACCTGAAGCAGAAATGCTATGCAAAGGATCAGTGAAAGCCCATCTGTAATTCTAACTGTTGAACTCCAGCAGCTGCATATATAAAAAGATAGTTAGTGGGTCAAAGCTGTAAGAAATTGAGAGATTTGGGATTTTCTTTTTTTCACAGTAAAGGAATATTAAGCCTGTGCTAGTTTTTAGCAATGTCTTCTAATTTCATGCATGTAAGTGGGGTGAATTGGCTATATTTTGTAATGAAGACTGAGGTCCCAGACTCAGTGCAGTGAAACATAACCTTGCATACACCAGCAGTCAGACATAAAACCCAATAAACAAATTTTGTGACAATAATTGCCCTGCCAAGTCCTACACTTGAGAATTCCCATGTTCACACAGGATGAAATCCACATGCTAAACAGTGACAATAGGATCTGTGCTAGTGTATTTCTACTTTCACAGCCTCATCTTTTTCTTCACATACAGAACATAAAACTGTATGGACACTAACAATTATCTTTTATTACTTAAATTACTTTAACATACCTTTTATCTTCTGGTAGTAGCACACATTTTATGCTATTATTGGGAGAAAATGCAATCTTGCATGTATCAAAAGGCAAGTTGTGGGCTAAATGACTTGGTGAAGATAATATTCAGTTATGCATTAGAGAGATGCGTTCTCATGTCTTACATAGTGGACTTAGAGGAACAAAAATCTCCAGAACTACTGTTCCATGAAATTTTTCAGAGGTATACATGGACTGTGTCAGAAAATGTTAGGGTATGTTGGCAGGTAGTTGTGTGGCATGATGAGGGCAAAGGAACTTTAGGAAAAGAAAGTCTGAAAGCCTGAGAGACTCCGAAGTTAAATGCTTTGGAAAACAATGCTCCTTTTGGGGGCTCCCATGTTGTTACTCATTAGTGTTATCTTCATGGTGATTTAAGCTGAGATGCTTGGAGGGAGACTGAAAATGTGCTTATGTTCATTTACCACTAAGCTTATAAAGCAGTCACTTGGCTGTGATGTTTTGGATACTTGCATTTCTTGGTATCTTAATATTAGGGAATTGAAGTAAAGAGAGGCCTCACTGAAAAATGAAGGAGTCAGACAGTAAAATTCAGGGACTTTTCTTGGCTTGAAATTTGAAAGGCCTCCAATTTAAGAGGACAGCCACTCTGTTAACCACAATGCAATCAATTTGCAAAAGAGTGAAGTATTCATGCCTCATCACACCATGATCTCAAGATAACCTCATGACAGCTTCAGCATAGAATGTATATCCATACATATATACATATATAATATATATGCATGAATACATATATACATATGTATATCTATATATATATTTACTATACAAATATAGTAAATATAAAAAACTTTAGGGCTTCTTTTACATGCCCAGGAGTAAAGCATCTCTGCCATCCGTGAGAACCAACCAATAGATGCAGGACAAAAATGGCATTGTTATGCTTCTCAGTGGAGTTAGATTGCTGCTAGAACTCCAGACAAAGGGTTTTGTGCATTTTATGGTACTTCCTACAGTAGCAGTAAACTGTGTGAACACCTCCTTCCTCTGTATTCACCCACCACTGGATTTTGGTGATTCCTGCCTGTGGTGTGAATCTCCTCTTAAAGTGCTTCTCCAACCTCTGAGAGGAAGTCTTTTTCATCTGCTCTGTAAGTTTCTTTTCCTCACCATTACCTTCCTGATTTGAAATGAGGTAGGAGGAAAACAGGCAAATATCTTTTCAGTATCGTGTACTGATGTAATGATAAGTTTTTGAATATTTTGATTCCATAAACTCTGAACTGTATAATTTTTTTGTCATTTTAGGTTCTTTTATAGAAGTATCGCACGTCATGGGTCTATTTACATTATGGAGTAAATGTTTATGTTAAGAAAAAAAGATGTAAGGAGGAATAAATCTTTCTCTAATCACTTAGTATCTTTCATTTCTCATAAAAGAAAATTGAAAAATGTTCTTAATAAAAACAATCATATCTGTGAACATAGACACAAAACACAGACACATTTAAGCTGAAAATTACCTCTGAAGTAATATAAAAGTAATTTTGTACTCAGATCTATATCAAATCAAATGAAATTTTCAAAATGTTAAAGAGAACAGCAGATGTTGGTTTTCATATTTATTGAAAAACAGTTCTGTTTTTATAACGCAATTCTCTCTGAATGACTTTTTTAAAATTCTGTTTGCTTTGTTATGTTTCTTTAAAAACTCTTATCATGAAATTATTTTCTGTAACAACCTGGGATCATAGTAGCTTTCCAGACAGAAGCATCCAGTTTGTGATAAAAACCTGCACATATCAAATGTCAAAGCAACACTTAACATACTACAATAATGCAAAACGAAGCAGAGCTAAAACACCACAGAAGAATTTTCTTTCTCTTTTGCTAATCAGAACAAGGAATTTCCTTGAATCCATTAAAAAATATAGCAAACTACACCAGGATAGAATCTAGCAGTATTTGTGTTCTATACTTTATTATGTCCCCATAATTTGTTCAAATTTATTACTATGATTAATGAAAGCTTTATTGTTGAATTCTGTAAGGGCAAAGATGCAGATACAAAACTGTGCAGATATATTTTATAATCACATTTAAATAGGCTGAATGGATGTGAATTGCCGGTTTGGTGGTGCCACCATCATATATAAGGTTTATAAAATAACCCAAGAAATGTAGAGTCAGTAGCATAGCTTTTACAGCATTTATAGTAAATAGTATCTTTTAAGAATGTTTAAACACAGAGGACCTGCAGTCTGTCTGGAAAGTGAATGAGCACAAGCTCTAGGAGATATCTAAGGTGACACACCTGCAGCTTGGAAGACCACTTACAGAAACTGTGTTCAAAGTATTCTTACCTGTGACAAGGTGAGGAAATGTCATCTCCCAGGTGTCTGCCTACCAAAGGGTCCACGTGTTGACAGGTTGAGTTGTTCATTCACTCAGGAGATTATTGGAGGCCAGTTCAGATCTGAAAGCAGTGGTCTTTTGTTCTCAGCATTGGCACTGTTTAGAAAAGGCACTGCAGTGAGTAAGAGGTGCCAGAGCACTAGGACTGAGTCCTACTCACCAAAGCTCTCCAATTGTGGTGCAGCTGGTGGCTGGATAATTTTGACAAGACTGATATTGCAAGATAAAGGATTTATTTGGTTTCTCAGGTACAGATAAGCAAAAGTATTCTTACATGCCCTACCACAGAACCAGATGGGCTAAGGAGAGCAGGGAAATTCCTGTCTGAGTAGGTTTGTGTGTAATTATGATCACTGAAATGGCTTAGGCTAGCTTGTGTGCATGCCAAGTGCACAGTCAGGTCCAGCAAAAAAAAGAATAGTGGGGAAGCTGTGGCATGATCTTGAGGAGCAGAGAGCAGTAAAACCAGATAATAAATTGTGCAGCTCCTTCTTCCTCAGAGAATTTAAAAAAAGTTTTCTTGCATTTTATTAAAGTATAAAAACTTGTGCACAGGATTGCAAATATACTTGCTGCTATTATCTGGAAAAAAAATACATTAGGATAGCTTGCCAGCATAGTGAATTTTTTCACCTAGAAAATTAAGTGTCAGCACCTAAGGCAAAACTACTTCCATAGTCACTGACTGCCCAAGGAGACAGAGGTTGGCAGGTGTGGGTCCTCTTCATGTCTGCCACTATCCAGACCCCTGTCTTGTATTCTGATTCATCCCACAATCTCATAAACATAGCAGGGTCTCCTGAGAGTCGGTAGTGGTGCTGATCATGACCAAAGCAGCACACCATGAACAGCAAGGGCCTTATCTAATCTATCTTTAAGTGCAAGTGAAAAAAAGAAAAGTTCCAACATAGCCTGAAATTCCACCAGAAACTTTATGTTCTTTGTGGATTGGCAGTTTCGGTTGCTTTGTTCAACATGGCAGATGAAATCATGTGCAATTTCTCATCTGATTTTATTTTTCTCTCTTGTTATTTAAAAAGAGGAATCCTCTAAGCTCCAGGCAGTAGGGCTAAAAGTGCTTTGTTGAAGATTGTATCAGGATGATAACATAATTAGTATAGTTGTGAAAATTCCTTCACAACTAAAAGGGGAAGAAAGACTGCAAAATTACACACCAATCTGAGCTTTTCTTGTCAGCAAATCCTTGGGGTTGATTTTCTGTTCCTGTCAAGCGGTGTAACATGCTGCAAATTTAATCTAACTGAAAACATGGGGAAGAGTAACTGCTAAACCTTCAAAAATACTTAGCAGCTATGCCATGGGGAAGAATGAATTAAGGCAAGATAAATAAAGCCAGGCTATCCAAAAGTTGTGAAATACTTTGAGAAATGGGAGAAATACCCAAAGATATTCTGTTTGGAATTAATTTCAATACTGATCCAAACAGCTCATATTTGTCAACTCTGCAATGGCAATATTTTGCCTCCTAACAGAGATATTTTCTCAATTTTATGTAATTGAGAAAGCACATTAAATCTTGGAGAAGGTACTTGAGGTTAGGAAGTGAATTTTTATGAAAGAATGAAGAGAAGCACTGAAAAGGTGTACTGATCAAGTTAATTATTCTGAAACTTGTACAGTTGTTCAGTCCTGTGCCAAGTGGTATGAATTCTGCAGAGTAACTATGGTCAAACTGAGTAGGTCAGTTATGAAAGCCAGTGTACCTGTTCTGTGTCCTGTTTCTTACTGTCCTCCAATAAAGTCATGTCTATTTGGCCAGGAATATATTTTCTGTGCTTATTTCAGTTTTCTTTGTGAGCTCGCTTAGCTCACAACTTCATTATAGTTTCCATAATTTATAAATTCTCTAGAAATAGGATGCAAAATCCTTTCTGAGGATGTATCAGCAGAGTAACCACAGGGTTTTAAAGAAATATATCCCCTTCTTGTTTGGTTCCATGTAAAGACAGTGCTGCTATGTAGCCTACAGTTCTCAGGAGAAGGCAATGCTAAGAGAGAACCACAAGCACAGCACTGCCTTCACATGAGGCTGGGAAAGGGCAGGAGCACCAGGTTTTGGGAGCTGCCTTTTAGCTAAAAGTGCAGGCACTGAGCACCAGTCTTGAAGAACCAAATATGGTGCATTTGTAGACTTGGACAGTGTGTGAATCTGTTTCTTTATTCATATAATGCCATCTGAACCACGTTTATGTCCAATTCCAAAATAACATAATAAAGTTTTTTGACCATTTGAAATGAATGGAATATATGAACACAGTGACTGGGAGGTGCAGAGCTCTCCTCAGTCACATGAAGCCAATTGCACTCAGGAGTTTTTAAACAGGTATTCTGGTTTTGAGACAGATTAGGAGCTCCGGTCACCTCAGGACAACAGGGTAAGCAAATTAAGGACTATTACACTATATTTCAAAGTTAAAACCTTCCTTGTCCTTACCTTAATATCATTCCAGAGCAGGTGAATTTTTAGCAAAACGCACACCCATACTACATAGAAAGTAAGTAATCACTAAAAATATTGTCCCTTTATTTTTCCCCCAAAAAACTTAAAAATCTGTCACAACACAGGATACGGTTTGTAGGTGTGATTGTGTCTGCTTTTGGGAAAAGAGAATGAACTAGAGAAGCTTTCATTCTCTAAAATCCCTTTTTCTCTCTTCAAAACTGTGATCTAAAGCCACTATGGCAGCAAAGGTGTCACAGTCCTTGGCAATGACATGGCATATACCCTGCAAGATGCTGCATGCCTTCTGTTTCCAGGTAGTCAAAAAACTGAAGGAGGATACGGTTTTTGTCCCACTATGGTCTCTGTCCCTTCAAAACCAGCTTTATTTTGCCTTCTTCTTCATTCCCAAACAGGCAGTTAATAATCACTGGGCATTCACTACAACACCTTCACTAAGGAGGTCTCCTCAAAAATGATTGCAAGTTGGTGAGCACAAAATAGAACTCACATATAAATAGCATTTGAAATTATAGTTTCAACAGTACGTACTGATTTTTTTTCTAGCTTTAAGCTACTTTCACACTATTTTATACCCCTGTGGGCATGCTAAGTAACGCTGCTGATCCCAACCACTTTCATACCTAATGAGCCAGTTCTCTCTATGCAGTGTCAGTCAGATATCTCACTGTAGCCAGAGGCACTTGGGTTTATCAACTGGCAGACTGGTTCAATAGACACCAAGAGGCAAAGCTCTGCACACTTTCAGCACTTCATTCAGTTATGAACAATTACAGTTAGTACTTTGTTTTCTGGAAATTAGGTGATCTGTAGAGGTGGGATTTAAAGATGTTTTCGTGCAGTAAAATGCATGCAACTTCTTTTTTTCTTCTGCATTAATAAATTATTTTAAAATTTAAGAGGACTATTAAGCAGTAAATGGAAGTATTACTTTTACATATTCATATTCCCAGAGGATGGGTTTTTTTCCAATTACAGTGCTGAACTTTCCTAGGGCAAGTCGGTATAGAAAGAAAACAAGCTGGAGATAGGTTGGTATAAAGATATGAGGTACTTAAAATTCATCATGAACCTGGGCCAGAAGCATATACCAGAGTGGCCAAGAGAATGGAAATGTATATTCAGTGAATAGAACTTAGCTAAACAACGATGGTTATAATTATTTTATATTCTCTCCATTATCAAGCTGACACAAGTCTCTCTTTGTCACTGGACACCAAAAAAAAAAAAAAAAAAAAAAAAAAAATTTAAAAAAACAATTTAAAAA
>VXAX01004557.1:25697-102129 GCA_013399835.1 Leptocoma aspasia | reverse complement strand
TGACACAAAAAAAAAAAAAAAAAAAAAAAAAAAAAGCTTTAAAAGGCAATTTCAATCTAATTTGCAAAAGAGATTTAGTTGTTGAACTAGTGTATTGCCATTGAAATATCATCATTTCTGTCCGGAAAATAATACATGAGAAGGCCATTTATCCCCACTGAATGGATTCTCTAAGAAATTATCTGAATGATTTTTTGAGCAGCAAAAAGTGCAGCTACATTTAAATAAGAGTCAGTGTTCTAACTAGAGAGTTTCATCCTGAAAATCAGCACCCTTTATCAGAGAGACCACTAAAGTCATTAGACAGCTGGTTATCTAAAATGTAATATGACAGACTTTCAAGTGATATTATTCTATTTGGATTTATTCTCAAAATATGTTTTTCACTTAAACTGTGCTAGAGTTTGTTTTACATAAATAAGAGCTTCCCTCTATAGAAGAGAGCAAGCCAATGCATACTAAATAAATAAATAAATAAATGGATCTACAAGATGCTAAACTTCAATTAGCCATACTAACAAATTTTGATTTATATTTAATCTATTTCTTGGGGAAAAAATCAACAACAAAAAACCCAAACAATCAAAGAAGTATGTAGAATTTATTTTCCGGTCTCAGGACAATTCTTACCACACATATAGCAATGTGGCTTAGCAACATTCAAGCCAGCGATGAAAGATTCAAAACAGTATCCATTTTCACTGGAAATTTGAATGTTAATTGAAAATGCCTTATTTCTGCTAATGTAATTGACCATGTCACCTGTGCCCTCAAACATTTCTAGGACATCAGCTTAAGTAATTTAAATATGTAATAAAATCTATTACAATATTTATTTTAAGAGACTCAGTCCCATCTGAAGATTTTGCCACAGGTATTAGCAATGAAAAAAGACTTGGTGGACTGTATATTCCATCTTACTACTAATCCTTGCTAAAATAAATTGTTCCCAAGGAGAAGCAGATTCTGCTTTAGCTGGTATCAGTAGAAAAGTAAATACAGAGTTTTGAAGCCAGAATGATATTCAGCAAATTGGAGTAGAATGTAGCCCTGTAGGTTTTTCTGATACTGTTTAAATGAGGGAAGTGGTGATGTTTTTACTGCTTCCCTAAGGAAACCTCTTTGCAGTTTAACAGACCTGAATGCAAAGGTTACTTTTACTCCTGACATTTACTTTATTTTTATTTTCTCAGTTTCTTCCGTATCCCCACTCATTTCCTACTGGGTGACACAATGCATGCTACACATATGTATGGATAATGACAAGCTCTACTCTAATATTCAGAGACCAAACATGACTGCTGATATTGCCTTGTAATCTTAGTTCATGTAGCAGGTTCAATCCAACTTTTCTGGAATATCTCACACCACACCTCTCATTTTTCCAGCACACTTCATTATAGCTCTGTATCATAAGGCATATGTTCATGTGTTTATGTGTGCTGCTCTTTTAACGTCTCCTCATGGACAAGTTTAATTTAATTTTCCCCAGGCTACTCAACAATTGAGATATCAAATGAGGAATTCCTAAACAGCCCTCCTATTTTTTTCACACAATTGTGATGTCTCTCATAGGCACATTTTTAATGTATCTATGAAAATCACACATAATTTCTTGAAAAAAAAAACAAAAAAACCCAAAGCTCACCCACAGCAATGATTTAATATTGGTAGTTCTGCCAGGACTGTTGTTCATTTTTTGATTAGGACAAGGAAGTGCAGCAGCACCTGTGTTGTGCCTCTCAAACAGAGCACCTCTAAGCACATGACACACAAGAAACATAACTCTTAAAATGAGCGCTGCAGACCTGGGGTGGTTGGAAGATGAGCTAAGAGGGAGAATTTTAGGAGAAAGCTGAACTTCCAAGGAGAACCATGGAGACTTGATGCATGTTTCCCAACTCTTTTCCATGAGTGTTATGGTGCAAAAAGCACACCACACTCAAGAAAAGACCTGCAGCAAGAGCATTATGGGGACTGGAGTTCTCTGGTGTCTATGACTCTGTTTTACTTTAATTAGTGATCCTTTATTCATCTATAAGCAGGCAGTGCTCAGATTTGAACATAAAATAAATGCACTGCCAGGCAGGCACATACAGGGTTTTTTTTTAGGTTCTTCTTTTATTTAGTGAAATATGATGGACAGTCAAGTGACAGTGATTCTGGCTATTCTAACTGATGTGTCTTTTTTTTTTCTCTGAAGGACCAGGGCAATCCTGTCTGATTTCTGGGTTTTAGGAAGGCAATCCAAGCTCTGCTTTTGTTCTAAAAGCACCCTAGGGGTATCTTCAGTGGCAAAAAAAATGTGAATATGCTCAGCTTCTTCTTACCAGTACAAACTTCTCAAAGCTAAATGGGGAATGGGGGAAATTACTTGGAAAGGAATGAATTATTTAAGATATTAAGGCATCCAGGTTTTCTTTACTAATATTTGGTTAAAATGTAGTAGATTCTTTTTCATCCATCCTTTTGAGACTTCTGATTAGGACATGCCAGTATCTGTTTTTCTTATCTTTTTTTTTTTTTTTATCATCAAACATTGTTTTCAGGATAATGCTCACACAGTCTTTTGTAACTCATGATGTTTGCATATGCTCCTCTTGTAAGGCTAGCTTTAAAGTGCTGTAACACATTTAGTGACCATCTGTCAACTGATTTTTGCCCTTGAAATTGGAAGTGATGCCTTTATTCATGTCTCTATCCAACAGGCTTTATGGAAGGCAGAAGGACATCACCTAATGTTGTCCTTTGACTATTGATGATGAGGATCACAGTGTGGACATTAAAATTAAATGAGGTGTGTAGGGGAGAGATTTGTAAAATTATACTTTTCAGCACACTTATGATCTGCCCTGGTTTTCTTAGCTGAAACTTTGCAAAAAGCCTCCTAGCATGGAGGGACCTGTGGTATTTTCTGGTAGGTCTCCTGGCCAGACTAGGGGAGGACACACAGTATAGGGGTAAGTACATGCTGTAGGACAGATATAGCCATGTGGAGTCATCAGATTGAATGAAATTACTCTTTCTCAGTGCTGAGCTCAAGTCCTAGTCAAGGTAATATTTATAATTCATAATTGCCTGAATAAAGAATCAGGGAATATTTAATAACAAGGCAACCAATATGCATATGCCCTAAAAACGAGATGCTATTAAGTGGACCTGTTTTGTCCAAGGCTGTTTGCAAGAGATTCCCAACAGAGGTGCATTCTGCACTACTGTTCTAGGTGAAAATATACTTTCAAAAGCACATAAGGTCATGCCAGCAAAATGAATGGGATAGTCTTTGATACAGAGAACCCAGTGACCCATATCTGTTGCAATTTAGCAGTTAATCAGGAAGTTCCATTTATGTCAAGCAATTTGAATCCATTTCATAATCAGACTCCCTTAGATAGAATATGCTGTGAGAGACATCAGAAAAAACAACTAGGAATACTTTTTTTTTTGGTAAGGAGGGATGGTTTCAGAACCTAAAGTCAGCAGCACTTTGAAATCAATAACAATCAATTCTGTAACTATCTGGAAGTACATGACACCTGGCAGTATAGTCAAGATGTCAAATTTTGGAAATGTAAGTTCACTGATGTTATAGCAGCAGCCTTTACATGTATTTCTCAGTGAGATTCATTATATCAGAAGTGCATAAAAAAGACAAGATATAATGAAGTCTTGGTGGATAAACTGAAATGTGAGGGATGATGGAATAAAATAAATCTGACTTTTGTAATGATGCATGAGTGAAGATTAAAATAGATAATGTCTGAAAAAAGTTGACCAAGAGTGATAATAGCAGAAGCCTAAATTGAAATATAAAGGGTTTTTTAAAAATCTACAATTCATGTAAGAATTCATTACATGAAGTGTGGGAACATGTAAAGTGATCATTTGAGAAAGACACAGCTGATATTTATCAATGGAGAGAAGAAAAGAAAAGCAATACTATTATTGCCAAGGGTGTACTTATTTTCCAAATCCCAATGTTTATTAAAATAAAATATTTCTTTATATTTTGGTTTTTATTTTTGTGTTTTGCTACTAGATGAAGATAGAGTTTCAATCCATAAATATATAACAGTAATTTATGATATTGCATTAATGACAGTTCTCAGAAATTAGATTACTTAATCTGTAATACAAAATTGTGTCCCTTCTAAAAGAAGTTAGAAGCAGATCATGGCTGATTTCTGTGGTTACTTCATATCTTGCTATGAGAATCAGATCATTAAAAACCTGTCTTACAGGAAATAGGGACATGCAGTAGCCAATCTGCCATTCCTTTTAACATATTCCAATAAAATAAATAGTCAAAATAAAAAGTTATTCAACAAAAACATTTCCATTGCAGATTCGCTTGGCTTTTTAAATGGAAAATCCCATTTTCCTAAGAAGAAGAACATTCATCATGAAAAAATGCATCTGGTTAAAAATACAGAATCCTTTTGAAAACTGCAATTGTAAAACTGAATACAAGCCCTGTCTGCTATTACTCGGGCCTCACATCAGAATGTAAGAATTGATATTTCCAGTTCCTATTTCTGTTTTTTCTCATCTGTTCTCTCACTCACTTGAGGTAGGTTACTGACCCTCTCCAGTTCTCCTTTGCAAAAATTCATGAAATGGGTTCAATATTCTTAAAAGGTGTGCTGAGACTAACCTATGTAAAATGCTCTGAGATTCTAAAATGAGGTTCTTTCTAAATGGGATTATGTACAAAGCACTGTGTTTAAGAAGATGTCATACATTGGTGATCTTGTTCCCCCAGGACTTTGTTCTCTGCAGTCTCAAAACATTGGATAAGACCTCCTCCTAAACTGAATCTTGAAGAGCAGTGTTTGTAATTTTTATCCTGCAAGAACAGTAATCTCTTGCCAAAACTGATGGTTCCCTTCTCCAAATGGCCAGCTCTCCATACAATTAGGGAAAATCTAAATATTTTATGGTTTATTTGATTATTCCCCACACAGCATTGACAAAGGCCTTGACTGAAGATGCTCTAAAGGATCAGATTTTTCAACAAAGAAGGGTACCAAAATAGATTTATATTACTTTTGTAAGATTATGTTGCCCTTGATCCAAGAGCAATTTTTCCACCTTTTCCTAATTATTCTGTCTTTAAAAATTACAATATCTAGGACACAAAATGTCCTGACTACTACAGCAATCAGGCTAAATGTATGAGCCTGCCTGGATCACCCTGCATCCGTGTTCTGTGTAACATAACATAAAAGGATTCCGGAAATGAGAGCTTATGCTGAGCTTGTACTCCAGGGGTTTGTTAGGCTTGGCTGGACTCTGTTGTCAAGAATCACCTGCCACAGCTTTTTCACAGATGCAGTCTGGTTAATACTCAGTGCAAACATGTTCTGTCTACTTTCATCAAGGCAATATGGATCTCCTTATTGTCACTGAAATGAGAGATTTTTTAATCTAGTGCTGATGACAATTTCTCTGGGTGGTGTTAAACGGGGAAACAGTGCCAAAATGGCACTATATAAATGGAGAAAGCATTAATTGTGTCGTATGACAACAGAAGAGTAGAGAGGAACATCGGTACAGACAGTGTCAGTTGTCTATTAAAAAACAGAGCAGAGGTGCATATTCAGGTGCTTCACACACTGGGTGGGCTGTTGAAAAGAGGAACACAACATATTGGAGCAAAGCCAGTTGTAAAAAGACCTGAATTCCAAATAATCAGTCACAATCAAAAATAAAATACAACACTTTAGCTGCATTTCAAATTATATAACCAGTTGCACCTGATTATAGCTGGTGTCTAAATCAACAAGATTGGTGAGTTCCAATTTCCAAATAATTTTAGCAAAAAGATAACTAAAAGTGAGTTTGTATTGTTACAGACATATATATTCAGTATTGTTGCATGCAAGTATTCACAGCAGACTCCACTAGACAAAAACTATTAATTTAAAGTTTTTGTACTATTTAGAAGTGGACAAACTAAAGAATTCATTTGAGTAGAATAAATTATAAAATTAATCAAAAACTATACTCATTACTTATTTGCTTGTATGCAACTTTATGAGAGTCTCAGCTTATATTTGGATTGATTATATCATACCTCTGTGAAGCAGATGCAATGAGGGAAAAAAGGCAAAACAAAAATTAAATTCTGCCTGTTCTTAAACCTTTTAAAGATGAATTTCTGGCTCATGATATTGAAATGTCATTTGTGTGTTGATACTGTTCTCAAATTGAAATAAGCAGAGTAAAGGCTTCCAAAATAGGTGTTATTTTGTTATTAGTCAACAGACTATGAAAAGCAAACTCAGGGGTTATCAAAATAACTGAGCAATGGATAAACAGTTGGAAGAAAACCAAGACCCAAATTCTTATTCCTTTTTATTCAAGTTTGATTAGCTGTCTTCTGTAGCTGTTCTCCAGAATATCTGAGTACAGGAAAGGAACTCCAACAAAAGTAAGAGTACCTCTATCAGGAGCTGAGGATTTCTCTAGATACATCTCTAGAGGGTGTATCTAATGGCAGCTATTCAGGAAAGCAAAGCACAAGGATTAGCTGCCTGCTTTAATCAAACACCATGCAGATCTGAATAGTGAGGCACAATATCAGAGAATAAATCACAGAATACTTCAGATTAGGAAAGGCCCTTAAGATCATTGAGTCTAACCATAAACTTAAGCTGTTTACTGCTAAGCTAAGCTACCCACTAAGCCATGTCCCTAAGGGGCCCAAATTTATAGGTCTTAAATACCTCCAGGGACTCCTCTAGAGTCAGGCTGTTAGGATATTCAGAAACCCTTACAGTGATAAAGTTTTTTCTAATATCCAGGCTTAAACCTTCCTGGTGGAACCTGAGGCTGTTTTCTCTTGTGATAACTCTTGTTACTTGGGAGCAGAAAACAATCCCACCTCCAAACAGCCTTCTTTCATGTAGTTTTATAGGTCTTCCCTCAGTGGCTGCTCATGACTTTCTAGACACCAAGATTGTGGAAGGTGTATGAAGTATCAGTTTGGATGCGTTGGAGAAGTATTCGACAACCACTACACTATGATATTTTTCACATATTGAGGGGAATTATCAACACAGGCGGGTGGATGAGAAGCTGGACATGACCCAGCCATGAGCACTTCCAGCTCAGAAAGCCAAACGTGTCCTGGGCTGCATCTGAAGCAACATGGGCAGCAGGGCAAGGGAGGGGATTCTGGCCCTCTGCTCTGCTCTGCTGAGATCCTACCTGGAACCCTGCATCCAGCTCTGGGGTCTCAGTGCAGGAAGGACATGGACCTGTTGGAGTGAGTTCAGAGGAGAGCTACAAAAGTGATGAGAAGTCTGGAGCACCTCTCCTATGATGAAGGGCTGAGAGAATTTGAGTTGTCCAACCTGGAGAAGAGAAAGCCCCAGAGAGACCTTATGAAGACCTTTCAGTATTTAAAGTGAGTTTACAAGAAAGATTAGAACAAACTTTTTAACAGGATCTGTTCTGGTAAGAAAAGGGAAATTAGTTTTATATGAAAAGAAGGTAGATTTATACTAGATATAAGGAAGACTATTTTTTTTTAGGGTGAGCACATTTAAACCCTGAAACAAGTTGTCCAGAGGGGTGGTAGGTGCCCCATCCCTGGAAATATGCAACATCAGGTTGGATAGGACTCTGAGTAACTTGATCTAGTTGAAGATGTCTGTGATCACAACAAAGGAGTAGGACTGGATGACGTTTAAAATCCCTTCCAATTCAAACTGCTCTGATTCTATAGCATCCTCATCAGAATCCATCACGAATGAGTATGCATTTTGAAAGATAACACAAAGCCAAGTTCTGACATGATCCTCATCTGCTTAATTTAAATTCTAAAATATGTTATTTGTACAACAGGTTTTTCTTCTGCATAATTTAATAGGCTTCCTGGGGAAAAATAGCCTGTACACTGGGAGGAATGAAAGAGCTCCATTTTGTCCTTCCTGGGACCTATCTTCCCTCTCATTTTATAAGATGGACAAAAAAACATTCTCCAATTTTTAAAAGCTACCTTTAAAGATCACAGGAATTAAGAAAACTTTAGTGAGTCATAGACATTTTAAAAGGTCTCTCAGCTCAGTGTTTCATAAAAAATAAATAGAAAATGAATTGACTCTTTAACAGAAGCAATGAAAAGGAAAGTGAACTTCAGTATTCACAACCTAATTTACATTCCCTCTTCATTCTGGCAACTCTTGTAGTTAACAGATGGTACAAAGGCAAAGATACCTTCGGATTATAGGAAAAAAAATTTTAAAAAAAAATTAAAAAAAAATAGGTGATTCGGTAAATGTGTTCTGTTAAGTGTAAGATGCTAGGACTGGTTCACTTATACTGCTAGCTTGTAATATGATGTAAGCAAACTAGAGGACATTGGGTGCCTAATTGTCTAACAGGATTCTCAAAATGCATCCCATTAGCCCCAGTTCAGGAAGCAGCCCTGTTCCTAAAATCATGCTGAATCCTCAATATGGACATCAGTGTTATTGACTTCATTGCTTAACTCCAACCTCTCCATAAAATTCAAATCAGGCAGGTACCAGTGACATTATATAATTCATCAGCATCAAATAGACATTTAGATGTCCATTTCCTTCACTTTCTGAGCTCTGCATCAAATACCATGAATATAGGAGCCCATCAGCCATTTCAGTGCTCACCAGAGCACCGACAGTAACAGCTCTCCACAACTCCTTTCACAAGCAAAGACCAACAAAAATCAGCATTAAAAGAAGCATAATCCTTATAATCAAACCATTGACTAAATGACCTTTCTGTTTGTTCTGATGGCGCCCTGCATTTTATTGGAGCCCAGATGGCTTTGCTGTTGTTGGGCAGTAGAATGCCAATTAGCTCTGACAGCACCAATTATCAACTCTTATGATACAGATTCTTCTGCATGAATATCTCGTTTGACAGCCCTTCCACACTGAGACCTTTATTTTCCACTGCAGATAAGTCTAGCATCTTTTTTGGAATAATAATCGCCATAGTTAGCATGTAAACCTTACTTTTTAATTTTTTCTCTCCTTGTTTACATTTTAACATTTATAGAGCCCTGTGGACAATCCATATCAGAAATTGAGAAGGCAGGCCGCCTTTTCTTCTCTACAACTGAGGAAAACTGCAGTGGATGTAAATATAGATTTCATATCTATAGGCAAGTTATGGCTTAGTTTTCAGGTTTTGGTTTTGTTGCAAATCCCTGTCTACGAGTAAGAGCTCATCAGACAAAGGAGTGTTTCACTCCACATGGAAGTTAAAACCTGAGCTTTTCTCAGGGGTAAAATAAAACACTCAAAATTGTAAACTGACCATCAACCTTCACCAGACTTCCTTTCTTGCACTTTCTTTAAAAACAAAGGTCTTCTCTGTTTCACTTCAAAGTGGGGAGTATTTCTCATCACAATATTATGGAGAGCTTGTGAAGGCTCTCATGAATCTGTATCTTCTCTCATGTTCAGGAGTCAAAAGAAATTAAATAAAAGCACTAATTTCCTCATAATCAGCTAGTACTAAGAAATAGAATTACCTTCCATATGTATTCATGTTTTCAAGCACTTCTTTCATGCATGAAGTATAATGTTGCTTGAATTTCCATTTGCTTGTACTCCATGTTATCAGAAGGCTGCAGTTGAAGCTTTCAGTGTCTGTTTTCTGCCAGTTGCCATAGGGGTTGTTTTTTTTTTTTTTAAATTTTATTTATAACTCAGGTCACTCTGTTAATTGGATGGATTTATTTTGATACTCAAGAACAATATTATCCAGGCTGTTTCTCTATCTCTAAACTGTTATTTTGGTTTGCCATAAATTTGCCTTCAGAACAGATTTTGTCATATCACTATTTATGTACTATAAATAACCCTGGAATGATTGATGTTGCTGTGGTCATCTCATGCTTTGATTGAGTTTGGGGAAAGAAATAAAACTCTGATTTCTTAAAAAGTTAACTGTTCCAGCTTGATAATTCTAGCTAAGGAATGTTTCTTGAGTTTTTACCTGTTTTTCAGGAGAGCATAGTGATACTCACATGTGTTGATGTATCTTTTCTGGTTTGTTTTTTTTAATTGCTTTGGAAAGTTTCTGTGGTGAAAAAAAAAAATGAAATCAAATTTGCCACTTCAGGAGGTTAAAAAATTAATTCTCTTCAGGTTTAGAACATCGTAAGGAGTATGTGGGATTTTGTCCTTAACATAGGATATTGCTGTAGATCACTGGTAGTAAGATTTCTGGACTTATATTAAAAGTCTACATTCACATGATAAAATTATTTGTCTTCAGTTTTTTTGTCATTCTGCCAGGATGTGATCTTTATAAAAAATCCTGTGGAACAGTTTTTTTCTTGCATTGTTGTTTGCTTGTTTTGTTTTTTTAAAAAAATAGCATAGGGTTTTACAATGTTGTTTGTTGCTCTACAATTAAGGAATGGACACATGAAATTAGCATCTTATGCTCTGTGTGGTACTTATAAAATCCTAGATAAAAGTACTGCTTTATTCTGGTACAATGTCTTGTATATAACACTTTTGGATCTCTTGTTACCATAACAACAAATTGAAAAGCAAGACTAAGTTAATACCATAATACAAATTTTGACTGTTTATTCCTTCATCTAAAGATTTTCTTTTTCACTCTGAAGAAGCTTACATTATAGTTCATTTGTTGAAACATTATTATAGTAATTATGCAGAGTTTAATACAAGAAATGGGGGGAGCAGGCAGACAGGATTCAGAATTTTAAATTAAAACAGATGATTTCTCCCTATGGAGCAGTATTTGTCCCACAGACAAAACCAATCCAGCAGTCTCATCTCTCTTTTGTACATCAGCTCTTGTTTCAATCACTTCTTTGCTGTGCATCTGTTATCGTGGTTGTGCATTAGCCTAAGGATCAGCATCTTTACTTTTCCTTCTGGTCCATAAGAGTATAGAGAGATGGCAGATGCTGTGATTATTCTACCACTACACACAACCAGTAAAAATCCTACAGTGGAAATAATTTGCCATTCAAAACAGGAGTTGATAGAAAATTGTTACTTCTTAGACTGATTTTCTAATGGACCTAGAAATAGTCTAATACTAGTGAATTTATAAGTCTCACAGAAGTTTTTTTCACTTGAATAAGAATAGTCTACAAAACGGTTGAAAAACATATTTGAAGACCCCACAAAGTACTCGATGTCTGCAAAGAAATACAGTGCCCATGTCTTTGCACTACACCACAGGCAAAACAGTCTTTATGTTCCTTATGTGCTCTGAGGGGTGAAGATAACAATGGAGACCAATGCACTGCCACCTTCTCTGCTCTTTCCATGCTGAGCAAACAGCAGCACTGAGCTTGCTGAGCACTGATCAGGGTCACACCAAAGCGTATGACATCTCCATACTCTAAATTGCTACCACTGTATTTAATTCTGTTTATATTCCACTCCTAGAGACCATTTCTTTTCATCCTGTCTAAAGTATAGACTACTGAGCGTATGCTAAGCCATTAATGACTTACAAAGGGTCTTACAAGCCTTCTCATGAAATCTTAAACAAATTTAAGCCAATTTGCAGAACCCAGCTCAGGATGAGCAAAATAGAACATGATGAGAACTGAAGTTCAATCTGCAGGCATTAAACTACACTTTTAGATCTATAGTAATATTTAATGTAAAACAAAATGGTAGTAGTTTCACTTTCTAGTAAATACTAATTGTTGTTCAGCTATATAATAAATTATTTTTAGGCAATGAATCAAAAAAGTAGTAAAAAGAAAAGTGCACAGCAACTTTGATCTTGTTTTGCTTAAACTCTGCACAGTGTTTTGTCTCTCAGTCTATTATTTCTTTCTCTTCCCTGTCTTCTTTTCACATCTTTTTGCCCTGAGCACTCTAACTTCTCTGTGTTGTCATTTAGGTTCTATTTTTGTTCATTGAATTGCAGATTATCTGAGGGTGTTAAAGTGTTATGATTCATTTGCTAGAGAGAAATACAATTTGAGCCACTTTGCAATAATTTGTTTTGCTGTAGTATAATTGCCATGTCATGACATTTTTTTTGTAAAGACATCAATGCATTCTGTAATCTGTGCAGTTACCATATATTATCTCACTCAATATAATTTATAAAATGTTGAAGTAACCATTACAAATTAATTCTATGTTAACTGAGAAGACTGCTGCGCACAGTGCTTCAGCAAAAAAAAAAAACAGGGCCGGCAGTCTGATATTCACAGTCAGGCTCATCGTTGTCACCCATTTGTCTCCTTGTGCAATAAGTGCAGTGCCTCGGGGTGGCACAAAACAGGCACTACGTGTTGGACATGTGACATGAACAGCAGGGGAAGAGCTGTGTCCTCCCCCTTTTCTGCACCTTAGCCATTTCTGTAAGGGTGAAGGTCCATTTCCCGGCTCTTTTTCAGGAGTTGTGAGCCATGACTGTGCCTTTCTTGGAGTATCTGTGGATCACCATATTTTCATCCACATAAATAAAAGGGAGCACGGAGGGGCTTACATGGCAGTTCTTACCCTAGTTAATAGTTTATGTTTTAAAAAAAATAATTGCATAGTGAATCTTTATAGGTTTTGTTTCTTATTTTTCTAATTTTCTAAATAATAATAATATGATTATTTTTATAACAAGCATTCTTCTTATTATTATTATTATTATTAATTGTTTATTTGTTTATTTATTATTATTGCTGCTGCTGCTGTTGCTATATGACATCAACTCAAGTACATCAGAAGGAATATGGAACCAAAACTACAGGAACTGTGGAAAGGTTTTATGTGGAACTAACAGTGAGCAAGTTGGAGAAAGGACAACTCAGCTTTACTATTGGGTAAGCCATCCAGAGGTCCTTTAAGAGCCGGACTTCTACATCTTCCCCCTCCAGACTCTGTAGACAAAGATAGCTCAAAATGATATAATGATAGACAAAGATAGCTCAAAGATATAAAAAGATAGCTCAAAATGAAAACATGAGACTCTTGTTTGAAGAAACAAGATGATGTAGGACACAATGAAACAGTCAGAGTGCCAGAAGGACACAGTCAATGAAAATAGATTGCTAAAGCACAGTGGCAACTTCAAAGTGCCCACAGATTCAAATGTGGTTATAAAAATATAAAAGCAAAAATAGTTGCAAGAGAAAACAGCACAAACATTTTAAGCATCAATTGCTTCAGGTGATTCTTAAATGTCTTTTGTTGTGCAAATGAGATACTCAGGATGAGATTGTTTTGAACACCAGTTCAGAGGGGTCTTGTACTCTGCTATTACATTTTTGCATTTCCCACAGGTTTGGTGCTTGAGGAGAAGCTCACAGAGCTGTGCATTGTTGTGAGCTGAGAGTGGGGCTTTATGCTCACCGCCAGAGCTACCCAGCATCACCATTCCCATCTTGGTCACACCTTTGGCAGCCACAGCACTTTTGCCTGCAGCTTTACTGAACTACCACAAGTCCAGCAGTGTTACAGGATGAACCTGGATTTCCCACTCCTGTTTGCCAGAAGCTGCTGTTTCATCACTCCTATGCGATTAATGACCAATTTATTTTTTGCTCAAAAAGAGCTGGGATTCTTTTTCTTTTTGCAAAATGGGTTCTGGGAGCAGAATGGGAGGGAAGTTAGATGTTAAAAATCTCATTGAGCATTGAACTCTGATAATGCTTTTGTCAGAAACGAGGAGATTTCAAAATGTCAAAAGATTTTTACTCAGAAAACATGCAAGTAAAATGTTTTGACATTTCAAAACTAAATGCTTCATTAAACAAATAGTGAAATGAAACATTTTGGGAAACAACCCCATCTGACTTTGTGTTTAGCACCCCCCCTTTTAAAAGCTGTCTTTAATAGAACAACAGGGTCAGAAGGAAATTAAATAATTCAGAATTTAAACAAAATGCTTTTTAGTTTGACGTAAGCTGCTACTGTCTACGTCATTGAAAACCTTACAAAATTTCCCTAGTACCCTTTCAGTTTGCCAAGTTTCTGCTTATTTTCCCAGACAACCACTGATGTGAAATGCATTATAGATCTAGTTTCAAGGTTTGACTTTTCTGCTGGTCCTTATTTTTCCTCTTTCTTAGTCCTCTCTGTTCCCCAGAATAAATGTTTCTTATTTAAAAACTACTGAAACATCTTCTCTTTAACTGAATACTCCCTAGTCACTGTACTTGCCCATTGCTTACAGTCTTGGCAGAGATGCAGCTTTGGTTGTGGACCGCAGTGCACACCAGGGCAGTAGTTACACGAGCAGGAAGGGCTTTCAGACTTTGACAGTATCTGCTGTTCTAGCAGGCTAGAGGGGTGTCTTACTTTTTTTTCCCTTTTTTTTTTTTTTAATCAAATCTATGCAAAGTATTAAAAAAAACCTCTTGTTCCTGGTATTTCTTCATATTTCATTAGCCAGCCTGTCCAGCTGCAGACTAATCACAGTCCAAGTTTCTGATCCATGAACACAGAGCCCATGCTTCCCAGTTTCTTAGATGATGAAAAGTAAATTTCCTTCTGCCTAAGACCCAATAAGAATTCTTAATTTCTTCAACCCTAATGAAGGATCAGCAGGAATATAAACCACTTTTAATGACGTTTTAAATCAGCTGAGAGCATACTTCCTGTCATTAAAACATGTGCTGGATACCATCTAGTCCCCTTAGTTATTGAAGAAAAAAAGTCAATCCCAAGAACTATGTTCCATGGTTCAGAGGGAATCACTGTGGCAGGGCACCACGATCACTTTCATTCCAGACTTTCTGTACATATGAACAAGATGACCCTACCCATCCACACTTGTCAGACAAACACTAGCTGTCAACACCAGCCACAAACTTACCATGGAAGGCTCACATGAACAAAGAAACAGACCCAAGGTACTGAACTTAAGAAAGAAAAAAATATATACAACATTACAATGAAAACTATATATTTTAAAAAGGCTTGAACAACAGTATATTTGTTAACACATTTTTCACAGAATGATATGCCTTCTATCTACTATGTTCTTTTAGAAACCAATAATGTAACTTCATTTTTTCTTCTGAAGATGCTGAAAAGCCATTTCTGGGAAAAGATTTTGAAAGATAGATAAAACTTTGTGTCCATCTGGAAGATAAGGGCAGGAGCTTTTTAGTTCATATTTATTCTCAATTCATTTTGGACAGGGACAAATTGAGCATTAATTTGAGCATTGGTCATAATTTTAATGTATTATTGACTCACTGTGTCATGGTGCTTGAAGCTGAAGTATTATTCTCTAATTGTTTTAATTGTACTTTAAGTTCTAAATGGGGAAGGTTGCATTGCAGCTGCTTTGCTGATGGGGTAAAGGGTTTCTTTTCAGTTCTGTGAATTTCTGGAAGGCCTAAGGAGCAGCTTTTGAGTATGATTTCCAGAAATGTCCCAAACAAGTTATTTTTCTGTCTCCGCACACAAAATTTCACACCAATTTACCTCATACATTTCACCTCCTTCAGTTCCAAAGCTGGAGGTCTGCCCTTGTGTATGAAGTAAGAGGTGAAGCCAGCAGAACTGAGCCACAGCTGGCAATTTTAACCTGACCTAACAGATATGCTGCACATACCTGACCACCTCACTACAATGCAGTTTGCAGGGCAATTAAGCTAAGTCCAAAAATATTGAATGAGGCAAGAACACTTGCAAGTGTTTGGATTGCAGAATGCGCCTTGTTTGCACCTTTGGGTGTTACAGGTGGCTGTACCCACAGCACCTGGCACTGTGGCATTTTGTGTGGCAGGATGATGGCTGGACAAAGTGACCTGGCACACAAGCAAATGAAACTGGCTTGCACTGTCCTTCTTCCACCCCTTTGTAGTGCATAGGCCTGGATGTGGATGTGTTTTGCCTGGGAGTTACCCACTGCAGGCATAGCAACTGCAAGCTTTCCTGGAACAGCAACCGGAGCAAGCTGGAAGTGGCAGATGTCAGATGGAGCAAACGCTGCTGTAAGATTGTGTCACAAGGCTGCCAGATCACTGCCACTGAAGTCTATCACAAGGAATGGGTTTTTTTGGGGGAGAATCTGTCATTGGTAAAGGACATGAATCTATTACAGGTGATGATATTTATAGAATAAAAATTTTTATACTAGCCCAAATCTCTGTCTATCAAGAACAGAAAGACAGCTAAAGAACTAAAGTAGCTCTACATTCTTTCCACTCAGGTAATTATTTATTGATAGCAAACACATTTTCTTCTTACTGACAGTTAATATCATCTTCCAATGATTTTACGGGTAGCATAATCCTAATTCAGATGTGATAGTTCAACAATATTTGTTTATTTATTGAATTACTTTAAATAAAGAAAATCTTTTGAACTCCAGCTTTCTCTCCTGAAAGAATGACACAATTTTAGCCATTTCTTTACTATTGAATATTTTTCTAAATATTAAGTTTAAAATCACCCATCACAGACTTATGGCCAGACAATTCTTCAAATATTGAACAGAAAATTGTTTTTGCACCAGTGGCACTCAATCAATAGAACAGCAAATTATTTGCTCTTCTGATATGTACACTATAGGCTCCCCAGCATCCATTTACTTGTATTGATGCCTTTTAGATGATGAAGGCTGCTTTTAATATGAATTGAAATTTCAATTTCAGCAGTCATTGGTGCTCCCTAGATGTAATTCTCCCCATATATGAGGAGTATATCCTCATTTTTAGCAAGTATTTTCCCTATATTTCTATTTGTTTCTCTAGAGAATCTGAGATGAGTAAAATGAAGAGAAGAAATCAATAGTCCAGTGTATGTCAATGAAAAACGAAATATCAGTCTGAATAGTCCTCAGATACTGACATGAATTTCTGAAGTTGAAAAGTCACTTTCAAAAGTATAGTTTAAAGACTGATTCCAAACATATAAATCAACTCAACTACAGAGAAGTTGTAAAATACCTAAGAGCTCAATTCAGAGACCTCTGGGTTTGTTTGCGGTCTTGTTTTTATTGTTTTGGGGGATTTTTTGGTAATTGGTAACAATTTACTGAAATCTTTCTGAAATCTTTCTTAAATATTTCTGAAATCCATGTCTGAATTCAAAACAATTCAAAAAGCATTAATGCTGCCTTCTCCCTCCTGCCCTCTACTTGTACAATACCTGCAGAAGAAAAGGCCATTGGAGAGAATCTAAATGTTTATTTTACTTCTATGTATCACCTGTGTCTATAGCTAGAAAATGCAAATATCCCATAACGTTGTTTCCAATGTTATTTTGTGGGGCTTTTTAAACAAAACAAACAAAACCTCAAACGAAACAAAACCACAATAAAAGCCACATATACACACATATCAGGGGATGAATAACACTGATTTTACATCACCTTTTATTTCAAATTGTTAGCCTCTACTTAGTTTCTAATCTTCTTTAAGCTCATGGACTTCTTCAAACCTTTTATTATGGAAGGCCAAGCATACCATGAATGGAACTGGCACTAAAAGTGTTCAGAACCATCTATAATTCTGCATCTGGCCCTCATTGACAAAATACCATGAGGGGAAAGAAGAGAGATAATGCTTAATGAATTCCATGTATTTAGAGTTTTACCAATCAAAAGTAGTTATTGCATGCTTCAATTACTCACATGGGCTAGAATGTCTCACAGTTATAATAATGACAATAACAATAAACAACAACAACAATAATAATAATAATAGTAATGTAAATCTGGAATTATAAAATATACCTGGAGCAGATAACTGTTACCTAATTCTTTGTACTGTAGGGCTGTGAACAGTCATCTTCCTGACAACACTGATAAATGAGGATTACCTGAAGTTTTCCTCTGATTTTGAAAACCACACATCAAATAAATAAATGGAAGTTCCTCTTTCTTGATGTTCCAACATTTCATGTGTCCACAGTGCAAAAGCTTTATGTAGAAGTTCTCAGTTATCAGGGATACAGCAGTGCCTAGGACATGTATGTGGGGCTTTTATGGGAATAGAACGTTTGCAAACCAGTGTGTACAGACACAGGAATGGCTAATGTGGACTACTGCCTCCAAATAAATTCTGGTGCGTTTTTTTCTGACCTCTAGATGACTGTAACTATTATGCAGTTCTCATAAACTGAGCAGAAATAACAGAAAATCTTAAACTGACTTTTAACTGTGTAGCCTACAGGTATGCTGAGAATCAAGCACCACAAAGAATCACAGAGAATACAAATTTATACTTGGGAAAAAAATCATTCAGTCTAAGTAAAAAAGGCTTGTATTACTTGCATCTATTATGTATTATCCCCTTTTGTGAGATTAAAGACAAAAATATGAGAAAAAAGAATCAAAAGGAAATGGAAGAAGCACAGACTAAGATGGGGAGTGTTTGTTGCACGAATTTTTTCACATAATCTAGTAGTCCAAATTAATTTATTTTAAAATAAAGAAAGATTTTGCACTGAAAAAAGAAATCAAACCTAAAGAAAATGTATTGAAGGTGACTGGGAAAGAATGCTATTCTTGAAATCACATAAACAAAAGGCTTTGTTCTACATTTATATTAGACATATCTTCCTGTTTCCTTCTGCTGTATTCAAAGACTTCTTTGGCACCAATCTCTTGCACCAAGAGATAATTTTCTGCAGGAAAGTTGCTTTTCTGCAACAAAAGACTGGTGCTTCAGTTAACCAGCAAAGACAAATGACCTGTAGGCACTGATCCATATTTTTGCTTCATTATTTTCAATTGTAGGTGCTAACTTCCTCTTTTTCTTAAATGGGTTTAAATCCAGGTCCCAAGGAGCAAGATATTACATTTTTCGCAAAACTAAGTATCTAGGTGATAGCTGGTATAAGCTAAGTAAGATTCCCTGCAGGGCTGTTTTCTCCTTATACTGATTAATCCCTATACAGATATATGACCTGGGAGAAATGTAATTTTGTTTTGCTTTGTTTTCAGTCCATATCAGGCAATGAGCAGGAGAGACAACCTGTGGAGGAGCAGTCAGTGGGTGAGATGACCCCTCTCACTGTGCTTCATTCAACAAATTTACTGGTTGATGTAGATTGAGTGGAACATGGGTTACAATCATGAGGCATGACAGCACTCTCTGGTGTATCAGAAACTACACCGGCACCAACAATCTCTGAAGGGCTGGAGGAAGCAGCCATGCTTTCATCTCTGAAAAAACAGATTAGTATTTTAAATGGTTAGATAGTTACTGTAAAATTTTATAAAGCTTCTTCCAAAAAAATAGATCAATGCATTTCTTTAAAAGGTCATTACAGTCTGACTTAAAATGAAGGATGGATGGTCCATGTGCCAGAGAATAACCTAAAGTTTGGAAAGACAACCATGTTCTTAATATTTTCTTGTGTCTAAGTGACAAGTAATTACCCCAGTGAAATCTCCCTGACCTCCTCCTAACCAGTAGCTTACATCCTCCGAACCACAAAAAAAAGTCAAACCCAATATTCTATGGTCATATTGCTGCAAGCAGTTGACCTACTGGACAGAAAAAAAGAGGACTGGCATGGTGCACGTCATCCAGCTACTTGCTCATGCTGCCTATCACAGCTTCTCTGCATACTGTACTGGGAAATGCTGGATGTGATGATTGGAATGACTCCTCTGAATGGTTCCCCTTTTTGTTCTCATAAGGAGAAGGAGGGAGGGATGTTCTTCTCTTCTTCCCTTGTCTTTTAAATAGAGCTCATCTTCTAAAGTTTTACAGTAGGAGCTAAATTAGTGAACATGATGTATCAGTAAAATTGGGGGAGTGCCTTGAAGAGTTAGCAAAGAACAGAGCAAAGTTTAAAAAAAATATTTGAACTTAGGTGCTAGCTTTATTGCTATTCTGGGAAATAAGTCAGAATAATTACCAATTGCTTAATTAGAATATATTTAATTTAAGGAAATTTGCATTTTTTTTTGTGCTTCCACAGTTGCTGGATAAAGTGTAGCAGCATATCTATTTTCTCTGTGGCATTACGAGAACAGATTGTGCATATGAACAACCGAGGCTAATTTATCAAATCTATATATTTCTATGTTGTAAAATTTCTGTTATCAATTCAAGATGTTTTGTTTGGAGTCATTCCTGTTACCAAAAAACCACAAATAAATAAATCAATAAAATATTAAAAATAGTTAAAAATCGGTAAAGAGCAACAGTATATATGAAGACTGATGAAAGGAAACATGCAATTTGTTAGAATTGGTCTATGGGTCTGCTAAAATTTCCCAAGTGCCTCAAATTGCTACTGTAGACATATTTGTGGGGAATGAAAACAATATATTTGATATTAAATGTTTAATGTTGTGATATAGACTGCAAGCTGATGCTTTTTCCGCATTGAAAGACTTATTTGTATGGCATGAAGGTTAGCAACAGGAAATGCTATCTGATTAAGTTCCCATGACTACAGCTCAGTCTTTATGTGGATGCATGCATTTGGGGCATCATTTAATGATGTGACCTCTGGAACAAGCAGATGGGGACTGTGACACAAAAAGTCCACAGCTGTTGAGCTAGGATCCATGAGCAACTGCTCCTGCTGCAGAACAGAACCTCATGGCTATTATGCTCCCTTTCCAAACAAAGACGCGGTGCCAGCTGAATACTGAAAACCCCACAAGACCCAAGAAACTCTTTATTTGCTGCAAGGAGCCTTGAACAAAGCAGCTGACTAGTGAAGAAGGATTAGACTATTAGGACAGCTATTAGGCCTTAACATGAGCCCAGGGAAGTTACAAATCAGACAAGCTTGTTCAGAAAAGTGATTATAGAGGAGTTACTGCAGGGAGTTAGAAATGCTATGGATTTAGCACAAGGCACTAAGCTTAGTGCAGCCCTGTTTTTCTCACTTAGGTATTTTGTTTGGCCCAAAGACAGATAAAATCATGTGCCATGTGTTTGCAAAGAGAGACAGATATTTGAGCAAAGATAGAGCATTCTAGTTCTATAGTATTCTTAGAGGGTACACTAGGTACACCACCAACATATGATTTTGGTATTGCTGTTTTTATTCTGAGGTTTTAATTTAAATCCTCCTGTACAAGTCTGGTGTTGGCTAGAACATTATCTTTGTCTTAGACTTTTGATGCAAAGTAGCACTGATCATTTTTTGATGAGGTGAAGAAAATGGTAGACTGACTTCGAATGAACAATGAAGGCTATGAAAGCCTGTTCTTAAAGGTTTGAAGCCTCTGATTATTGCAGTTGTGTGTGTAGGCATAAGACCATTTTGCAATCATTAAAAACAAACAAAGAAACAAACAAACAACAATGAAGAAAAACCACCTAAAAGGTCTTTTTTTAACTGGCCTTAAAGACGACTAGAAGACAAGGTGACAGTGAATGATGTTATTTGCTGGAATCATCTGAGACCTCAGGGCATTTAGGAAGAAGAATTTAGGAGTCAACAGGAAAAGACTAAGACATTTATTAGGAGTCAAAGTGAAGGTAAAAAGAATTTGGCAATGAGACAGCAGTAGACAGACTTCTAGAAGGACCTGATTCCCTATTTTATTTTCTTATTACTGATTTTCACAAGTTTCAATGAGGTTGCTTTGGTTTGCATCCATTCAAGCATTAACAGAATCAAATATGTAGAGCACTGATGGAGAAAAGAGCCTTAGGTGAGCAATACTGATCTAGTTTCTGACCAGAGGGTAGTATTACAACAAAATAAGCTTTTTCTGCTAAAAAAAACATTCTTTGGTTTAAGTGCTTTGAAATTGATGCCATATAAATCTCTCTTTGTTAAAAATGTATTAACTTGGTGTGATTACTTCTTTCCATAAAGAGCTATTTCAATAAATTAGAATATCTAGTTGTAATACCTTTTGATGGAAACAACAGGCTATAAAAATTCCCTGAGCGTTATGTTGGCTCTAGTATTACTTCTCTACTTTCTATCTTTTATAAGTTTAATAAGTGAGTTTGGGTTAGAAGTTGGCACATGATTTGAGTTTGTACTGCTACCTCTGTGTTTATTGACGAAATAAATTACTTGATTGAAAATATAACTGTTTGTACAAAATTTCTTTGTGTGAAGAGCTGAGGCATTCACTGAACCAGGTTAATGATACTGCATGAACAGCACACATCACAGTTTAGCAAGATTATAGGCAGCTCTTTTCATCATAATTAATATCATCACCAAGTCAACATTTCAATTCTGATTTTGTCTTAACAATAGCAAAAGTGAATCAGGGGGTTTGCTGGACTGGTTCTAAACAGAGTCCTCTGAATTTTGAAGATGTAGTCATGTTATCAAGACTTCTACATGATGTTTTGCATGCTTTGTGCAACATCTCGCCTCAGTGGCATCTTCAAAATTTTTTGATTTTGGGGAAATCCTGAAAGCTTGAAGTGCCAGTAGAGATGTTTTCTGTTCTTATGCATTGTGGCACCAGTCTTGGTGTTGTCTCGAGTGATGAGCAGGGTTTGACTTAAAACCAAGTCTGAATGAAGACTTAGGAAGTCTTGGCATACATAGCATAAGCAAGGTTCCCCACTGGAATAATTTGCTTAGACTTTATGTCTATTTAGAAAGTTGCAGTAAAAAGAGTTTGCATGACTTTTCTCCAGGTTAGGATCAAGAGCAGTTTTTGTGACCAAGCATGCTCAAAAATGAGAAATCCTACCAATTGACTAAATAAAGGTCAACATTCCAAACTAGATTAAAACTTGTGGATATATGAATCTTAATGATTTCATTCTCTAAAAGTTCAACTAAAGGTGCTCCTTCAAATGCTTTTCTGAAGAAGATGATAGATGAAAGTCAAGAACTTTTTAGCATTCATCATAAGCTGCAATTCTTAATGAAATATTGTGCTATTGCAGGCTCCAAAAGCAACACAAGGTCGCAAAGAGTATTGGATGTAGCAGAGGAACCTAAGACAGCAGATGTATCACAGCCTAGGCATCCTTGAGAGACTTTCTGAAGGGTACTGACTCTTTGATGAGTCTGGGAAAATCTCTATGTTCTCTGTATTGTACGCTTTTCAGTAACTGAGTCACTTCTCCTCTACTTCATACTCAGGCTCCATATGTTTATCCTTGCCCATTTTTATGTCTAAAATGAAGGCAATTATAATTGTATTACTCTAATTTATTTTTAATTAAGTATATTACTTATGTACCACTTCTACCTGACACAGAAAAAAAAAATATTAGGTATCCAAGTCAACATGCCTACTGTCCATGATAATACCTTTGAGTAATTTTGTTTTATTAAAGATCCTGTCTGGAGGACTGTTATATTTAATGTTAGCATAACATGACTGACACAGAAATAGGAAACAGACTGTCCAAATTCAGGAGTAGATTTTGAAACCTCTGACTGAATCTGTAGGGAAAAGTGGGTTTTTAAATGAATAAAAATATTAAGTATGTAACAGAAAATGCTTATCAATGTATGTAATTTCCATGACATAAATGGAAAAATAAAATTATTTTAGTAAAATCTTTTTGAAAAGGAAAATCTGCCAGTGGCAAACTAATGCCTAATATGGCACACAGATCTACAGTGTTTCATGTATAAGGGCAAGGTATCACTGAGGTGAATGGAGAACTTTACCCAAATGCCAAATGTCAGATTTCTGAAGAAAGTGTTTTGATGTAATATGAAAATCTTCAAATGATCTCATGTGGACAGCTCAAAAGGTATAAATACTGACTAAAGTGCAGCCGAAAACATCTGAATATTCATTGGCAAATGGGAGTATGGTGCTTGTGACCAGAGAGGTTGAATTGATGTATGATGGTGATCTCATTGCATTTGAAATAATTAATATCAAAGAACCCAGGGAAAACTTAAGAAAACATAATATTAAGGATCAGCTTGACATATTCCTTTCCAAATTTGGATTTAAAAGAGTTTCCTTTGCACAAGTTGAATTTTGTAGCCATAGAAAAAGCACTCCGGTATTTCCACTGTAAAACACAAACTTTGGTTCACCATAAACAGCAATGGAAAACCACTCCCACTAATCATTGTCTAGAAAATGTTTTACATCAGGAACACCAAAAGGATGAAATATCTACACTCTAGATGAAACATGAACATAGACATCCAGAGGGAATCAAAAAAAGGTTTACTTCTTACTCTGTTATTTCATTATAGAGGTTTCTGGTTGGGTGGTTGGTTGGGTGGGGTTTTCTTGTTTTGTTTTTTTTTTTTGATTTTTTTTTTAAATTCTGTCTGCTTTGGTTTGCCTTTTTTTTTTTTTTTTTGTTATCTTAGTGTTTCAAAGAAAAAATTTAGTGCAGAAAACCAACGTCTAAACAGCATGATAAAGTGTTCCTTTGCAGTAATTCGTTACTCAGTAAGGTGACTGAAGGGCATGATGCTGTCCTGAGGGACTTTAACAAGTTCCAGAATGCACTTATGGGAACATTATGAGATTTAATAAGACCAAGTTCAAGGTGCTGTACCTAAATCAGGGTAAACCTCAATATCAGCACAGGCTGGGGATGAACAGATGGAGAGCAGCCCTGTGAGCAGGACTGGGGGTTGCTGGTGGGTGAGAGGCTGGACATGACCCAGCCATGAGCACTCCCAGCCCAGAGAGCCAAATGTGTCCTGGGCTGCATCCAAAGCAGCGTGGGCAGCAGGGAGGGAGGGAATTCTGCCCCTCTGCTCTGCTCTGGTGAGATCCCACCTGGAACCCTGCATCCAGCTCTGGGGTCCCAGCACAGGAAGGACATGGACCTGTTGCAATGAGTCCAGAGGAGAGATATAAAAGTGATGAGAGGTCTGGAGCACCTCTCCTATGACGAAGGTCTGAGGGAGCTGGGATTGTCCAGCCTGGAGACAAGAAGGCACCAAAGAAACCTTATTGCAATCTTCGAGTACTTAAAAGAGGCTTTTGAGAAAAATGAAGTGGGCAGACTTTGTAACAGAGCATGCAGCAATAGGACAACAGGTAATAGTTCTAAACTGAATGAGTCTAGATTCAGGCTAGATATAAGAATGGATACGGCTCTGAGCGACCTGATCCACTCTGAAGATGTCCCTGCTTATGACAGGATTTGGACTAAATGCCCTTTAAAGGTCCCTTCCAACCCCAACCATCCTGTAAGTCTATGTTTCTATGCTTGTTGTGAAGTTAGTTTGCTCTGAGCATCACTTTTTCCCCCCTTACATACTTACTATAGGCTTATATCCTTGAGCCACCACTACTGATGACAGCAATTAAGATGCTAAAAGCTGTTGTTTTACTAGCTAATTTTATTACCTGAGTGAGGCATCAGACAGTGCCAGTGAAAAGGCTGATTTACACTCCAGGTGGCTATAAGGTGCTAGAAAGGCAAAGGATACTTGTATAGCTGAAGAATTTTTGACAGGCAGAAGAATTTTTTAAATTATAAGATCAATATATCTGCCTCCCTGTCTCTATAGTTTGAGAAAATAGCATAATGCTAAATATCAAGCCCTCTGTGGTTTAAGGTGGTTTAAAGCACCATGAGCTCATATTTCTAAAATTATAGCTGAGTAAAAGAAAAGGATCTGAAAATTCTGCAAAACATTTTCCCCCATCTTTGTACAAAGCCAGCACTAAACCCAGTGTCTGTGGTAAAATTCTAAAACTGCTGCTATTCTTTCAAAGGGGTACTGAAAGAACCTGCAGCTGTCAAACTCCTCTCAGAAATATCTGTAACAAAACAGCTGTATGCCACACTTAACTAGGAACCTTTTCTGGCCATGACAACTTGAGCTGTTTGTGGAGGACAAGAATAAAGGAACATATGTTCTCCCTCAGGTTATGGTGACTTCAATACAAGCTGTAGCTTTGAACAGATGCATCAGTTAATATAAATCCCAGTACTAGGACTTTCAACATGCATCAAATTTCTTCCTTTTATTGGAGGAATGGGGTACACATCCTGCTATTTCTATATATTCCTTTACCTTCATAAGGGATTCACCCGTTCAAGGACAGCAGATTCTAGAATTCTATGGTTGTCAGATAGCTCATCTTGCCTGAAACACGATCTTGCCTAGATATATTCCCTTGTTGTAGCATCATCAAATAAAACAAATAGAATAACCTACAGTTACTTAACACAGAGTAGGTCAGAAGAACAAAAAAAAAACCTAATACTTTATAGCTTGTGAGTATGGTCTATTTCTTTTTTGTGGTTTCATACACAGAGGAGGTTTTATGTTTGGCCAGCTGATAATTTCCAAACTCTGTTCTCAGACATAACTGAAAAATGGAGTGTAGTTTTCATATCAGAACATAAAGAAAATAATTAAACTCTATCTAGGTGATGCTAGCTTTCTTTGATGGCTAACTTTTTGAACTGTCTTTCACTACAAATAAATAATCTGTGCTCCCTTTCATTATGCATAAATAAGGGAGCAGGAGCTCTCCAGTCAGCCTATTCCAAACATGCAGCTGCTCTGGGTTCTGTCTCCACTGGCCCTGAGTAGTAATAGGGATGAAAACAACTGCCTAGTAGCGAAGTAAAAGATTGGGTGGAATAGGTACTTGTGGTTACTCTCATTGTGGGGTTCTTTTCTTGCTGGTGGTTGAACCCCACACACTGCTGGGAACCTACCCCCTGGGCCCTTTGGAAGAGGTTCCCTCTCATGAGTTCTTTGCCAGTGATAAAAAATGAGCAGGACTCACTGTCTCTTGGTCTTCAGGTTGTTGTTTATTTTTCTCTTAAGTTCAGTACGCCATCTGCATGCCAGACTGAGCGTATGAGAAACAAGGCATAAAATGGACAAAAATGGCCTCGACACCCAAAACCAAGGTCTTTTTAAAGCTAATCAGCCCAATTACTTTCTAACACGTATCTTGTTTTTACTTTACCACGAATAACTTCTACTAATCTACACACGTAGCCCCTATGCAACTGCTTTCTCTAACCAATGACTTTTGCCACCAGTACTACAGAAAATGGAGTGCAAGAAGAACAAGAAAGGGATGAGACAACACCCAAAATCCTCCATCTTGTCCCTATTCACTCTCATACTAAAATCCTAAAACCCTAAATCCTTCACCCTGTGAAAGACTATCACTACTACTACATACCACTAGCTAATTCACACCTGTGTTCTCCAACTCATCCCAAAGCCTTGGCAATTTTTTCCCTGGGACAAAGCTTAAAAACAGTGTCCTGCTGAGAATCAGGGCTTCCTAAAACACATAGAAAACACTCCCTGTGCCCTGGATTCCGACACTCATTATTTGTAAGATGACTCTGCAGAATCCCTTTGCCTTGGAATTAACAGATGCACAACTTAAAAAGTGATTTGGTCTAAGACACTGGGGGGGTTGTGCCAAAAATGCTTACTGATGACCAACACAGGCAAGTGCTGCTGAGATTTCCAGATCATTTCCCATGATCACCGATGGCACAGCTGTGGTTTAAATCTAGTCTCCCTTAGCCTCCCTGTGGCTGATTCCTTGTCACCCAACTTTGTAAAAATTGAACAAAACTAACTACATTAGGTGGTTTAGTATTTAATGATTAAATGTGTATTTGTGACTGAAAGAGGCACATATCTGAACCACAGATAGTTTCATTGTAAACTTCCCCTGTAATGTTCCTTACTGACTGCAAAACCTATCCACAGCTGAAACCATTGCAAGTCATAGTAAATAACTATGTGTTTATGCTGTGGATTTGTCTCTTATATTGTTTCCCCAGTTGAACTAACAAGAAGAACTTAAATGAGCAGAAAAGAGACAAAGCATGTTCATTTTGTCTGTGTTAAACAGTGGCTTCTATTTGGTATTGTCATACCACAAAACATGCACCTGATTTGTTTACGTGAAAGCTAGACGAAAGCTTAATTCAGAAATATAAAAAGAAAAAAAAATGGGGAAGAAAAACAGAGAGAAAAAGACCACTAAAGAGATTTCACTAGGACTAAGCCACAAAAAAATTGAAGGGATATAGAATATTTGTTTCTACCACTACATGAAAGCATTTTTCACACCTTTAAAATGTCAGCCTGCATTTTTAAACTAAATTTGAATGTAACGCCTTCAGATTATGAAATGCTTTGTTATCCCATCTTTTGGTTTTAGTAACTAGAATCACAATCTGAAATATGAAAATAGAGTAAAGAAGTTACAGAATATATGACAGAACAAATTTAAGTCTACTGCATATTCAGATCCAAAGTTACCTTTAAGCTTCAGGATTGTGTTTTTTTAAAAGAAAATACATATCCTTAAACTCTTACCTCAGACTCTGGAAACAATGACCACTCAGGTTTCAGAATTATCAGAATTTATTATCAAAAATTTCAGAATTTATCCCCAGCAGCTAACATGTAATTTAATTATCTTAATGTAAGACATAGATGTGATTCATTTGTCTCATTCACTTCCTCTGTGAAGTAGACATGTCGACATGGTGCAATGAGGTGCAGAACTGCTTAGCAGGAAGTACACATTGCAGGCAGAATTTATGGTTATTTTGGGGCTTGGCTAGTGCTTCCCTCAGATTAAAAGGAATTCATAGCTCCACTATGTAACTGTGATTTCTTTCTAAAAAATAAAATGGGGGAAAAGATTAAATTGGCAATAGTGTAGTGCAACAGCAACTACTGTTGCTGTTGGGATACAGTACTTTATCTGCATTTATATAGTACTTTATCTGCATTTCCCAAACACATCCTCCCAACCAGCATCTTACAACCTGACTTTAACAGTCTTCCTCCTTTTTGTCAACAGACCCTGGGTGTGGTAGTTTCTTCTCTCTGCTGCTTTACAGCAACTCCATGTTCCAGCTGCTCTAGAGCAAATGCAGGCAGCACACTTTTAAGCTATTATAGACAGCACATTTTATAAGCTGTTACCACGGTAAGTCTGAATATTGCATTTTAAACTACTTAGTTTATAGACAAATTATGCATGTATTAACTCAGTTGACTGTATTAACATCTTTACACAAAACTAATTCAATTATTGATAAGCCACTTTGACGTCATGAAATTATAGCTAGGAGCAATGCAACTTTGGTATACAAATTTGTAGTTCTGAATCTTGATTTTCAGTCTGCAAGATGTCTCTGCATATGAAAGTGTCCTTAAACATGTGCTTAGCTTTGAGGAAGTCTTAAGGACATGTTCAGGTAACTTCCAAAGCTGATTCAATCGTGATCAGTGCAATAAGGGAGAAAAAAGTTTCCTGTAGGAATAGCATTGGTGATTCAATAGGTGGCACTCTAATCGACTGATTCAGCCAAGTGCAAAGTAATTGAAGGGCTCATTTTTCAGCCGAGATATAAACTAGGAGTTCCAGATGACTCCTGATGTTTACAGCTCTCATTACAGTTTGAAGGTATTGCTACTGAGAAAATCACGTATCAGCTGCCCTTCAATGTTGTGCTTTTTGGTTAATACTGTTCCAGCAGTATTGTGGAACAATTCTACAGTATAGTGGGAACAATTGTATGGCCCTGAAGATGTTTCAGCTGTGGATGAAACAGGTCCCAATGACAGACTGTGATTTAGCACAGGTGAGAGAGTAGTCCCAGTAATAACTTTGCATGAAACTATACTGATCTGGAGAGAAAGCTGCCTGCAGATCGGGTGTGGTCCAGAGGACAAGCCTTCACACTGTTCCATTTGCTGGCTGAGACACAGCTCACCAGGAGAGGAGTTTTGTAGTACAGCTGAATTCCCCACCATGCTCAAGGTAGAACATTCCAGAGAATAGCTGCAAGCAGCCTTTCCAGAGAAATGCAAAAGCAGCTGCTCTGAGAACTGCATTATATCTCACAAGAATGTCACATATTTGTCAGGAAAAGATTATTAAACTTGCATTCTAGAAGTGCTGATTCATCTTTAAATTAAATGAAATCAAGCTCTCAGTAAAATTGGTGCAATCTCTGTTTAAATTAATTTATGTTATTTCATACCATGTGCACTGTTTTTCCTGCAAGGTGCAAGTCATGTCCTTATCCTGTAGGGCAGTTCAGGATCCTTCACCTTTCTCTGAGTACCAGTCCAAAATCCAAATTATTTTCTGGTTAGTGAGTTTCTTCTTAGAGATCTCCTACTATATAAGTTCAGAATGCTGCTTCATTTACATCCCCCATAGAAAAACAGATGTTTTCAAGGACATTTTCCTTGTATTTCTATTGCATCAGTGCTAATGTTGTAGCCTTTTTGCTGAATCTCATTATAAAAGGTTGTCTGCAGGACAAGATCATTTTTGCATCGTGAGCTCTTAGAAAAGTTATTGAGTTTGGCTCTTTAAATGTTTTAAATCATTTTAGCAGTTTAAAGTGCATGCAGCTATGGGGGAGGAGGGGAAGAGGAAAACAAAAAAAAATGCAGATAGTGAATCTGGAAGGAAAAAGCCAGATTCTTCTCTGCTCTCTCCTTTACATGGTCATTTTACTGGTGTTGGCCAATACAGATTCAGAAGCTGGTAGTATCTTATGATCACTTTGCAAACTCTGCTCAGAAGAAGGGACTTTGAATAAAGTCAGTATAAGTCACTGAGGATGCAGTTTTACAACAGTGTTAGGCAGTCACTACAGAGCCATAAAAAACGTGGTACTCCCCTTCTGTCTTTGCTTGCCACTGCACCACTGTTAGAGAGGTAGTCTGGATCATGGAGCTGGGCTGCACCAGCATTCTTCCAATTTCATACTAGTGGCCTTGGCTTTCTAAACACTGGGAAGCAGCAGAACAGAGGGAAAGTCGAAAGAGAAGTGTGACTGTCATGCAGGTCCCAGAATTAGATGGACTTGAAGGTACTATAAAATTACACCTGAACCTACTCCAGTTGGGTCACCTGCTGGTCAATACTCTGAAAATATCACACTCTTCATTACACTTAATTTTGTGTACTGAAAATTATACACTTCAGCTGACACCAGAAGTCAAGAGCTCATATCCCTGCATGCTATGAGCATATGTTTGGTGCCATTTAAGGCTAGAGAAGAGGGAAAGTCCTTATATCCTTTCCTACAGAAAGCCACAGTGTCTGTCCTCTCTGCCTCCGTTACAAGAGTGGCAAGGTTGTCTTTCTCCCTACCTCACTCTCTCATTTCAACCTTTCAGTCATTTGCTTCCCTTTTCCCTCCTAGGATAGGTACATTCTTCAAATAGGGAATGCCTTCACTCACTTTTACCTGTACTGATGAAGTCCTCAGTCAGCAACATCCTATCATTATTGCAGGCTAAATTTCTTGCTAACTAAATGTGATACGAAGTTTCCTGTCTAGGAATATCTTCTCCTCATATTTCCCTTGCCAACATTTCTAATATCTCAGGTGTTGATTGGCAGTAGAAACTCAGCCTTACTGACATACTGTTCTCAAATTAATGTTGTTCTTAATGAAAAGTAATGACTGTAGCTACTGTTAACACAACAGAAACAGGATGTGACAAAGCCTTTGCTAGACAAAAGAAGAGTTAGGGTAAAATGAAGGTAGAAAACTGAATTGCTCATGTACTTCATGTCAAGCTCTCGAGTATCTCACTGTACTACTTCTGCTGCACAAGTCATTGGACTGAAAAATACTATCTCCAGCCCAGTGCACAAAACATGATAGTGTGGGCTGAGAAGTAAAACAAGAGAGCTACAGTCAGCACTCCTTGGTTTTGGGCAGGATGAGGGAAATATTACAAACCTTTCTTGCAACACAAAGGTCGTGATATTGAAAAGAAACTGATTATAACACCCACTGTAACCTTGGAAATATTTTTCAATATTACTGTGCATTTACATTTGTCTCTGTCTGTAAGAATCCAAAGACACTTTTTTGTGCCTCTGAACATATAATTTCCAAATACAATTTGATTCTGAAAGAGCTTTAAAAAGTCTAAGGAAAGAGATTCTAGTGCAACCCAGTCAAATGAGTACTGAACTAAAAGCAAGTATATCCAGTACAATTGATTTCCAGGGAAAATAAATAAGAATATAAACGTGATATGTATCAAAAGATATACTGACACCAGAGAAATATTAATGCCTGGGAAAAGACTACATGTTTAACTGTAATTTACCCAAAAAAGTATATATCGTTCATCTTAATGAATTAAGTTACAGTAAATTAATTATGATTCCCAAACTCGATAGCCATCACATAAAAGGACATTTTTAAGAAGCATTCTGTATTAGAATTAAGAGAACTTGTCACAATGAAATATGAATGATGTCAAACATGCACTGAAGAATGGTGAATGAGGTTACGGGAAAGTCAGATGCAAAGTGATGTTTCTGAAAAGACTGAGTGTTAGACTGAATACTTAAAGTACACATGTTAACAAGAAGTTTTGTTTCCAGTACTGACAGGAAAAATGCTCTCTAAGGACAAGATTTTCAGAGGAGTTTAGCACCGGGGAGTTTCTGGAGAAGTCATTTTGACAGCATCCACTGTTAAAGTGAATTGATGGGCACTGAATGTTTAAAGTTACGTCTGGTCTCTTCCCTATCAACTCACTCTTACAATGAAATAAACCTTACCTTCCCCAGTAAAAAACAAACAAGCAAACAAACAAAACACAAAACAAAATGCACACAGAAATCTCTGATTAATTTGCTTTTGCAGAAAGACAGTTGTCAAAAATGCTTTGTATAGCTGTTTGCTACTTCAAGTCTGCTTTAGTAAGTCACCATTAAGTTCAGTAAGACATAAGGTCAAGTTATTCAGAGTTCAGAACTAAAAGTTCTTTGAATCTGATTTACTGAGCCTCCTTGACACTGCAGGCTCTTGAGGAAGAATACCTACTGTACAGACTCTTCAAAGGCAAGTGTATAGCTCTGACCTTATACTAAAGGGTTCTCTTTGACCAGCAGTCACTTCTGCAGCAGTTAACCATTTTTATAAATCCAGCACCAAGGGTTTTTTTGCTCATATGAATTTATTTTTTCATTGACTAAATTATTTTATCTGTGTATTATTTTCTTCCTTATTAACAACTTGCATAAAATAGCAAATAATTTGCATTTCTACTAAAAAAATACAAATACATTAACAATATCTATCCAAGAACACCACAATAATTTTGCATCAGAGTTAGGCTGGAGGCACATGAGGATGAGGCCATCTGGTTATTCATGAAACAGTTAAGTGCCAGGTTCACAAGGAAATGTTGGACAGAAGAGCAAAAGAGCAGGAGTCACCTAATAGATGTAAATACTTGTAAATTACAACTGGCATGATTCACTTTTTTTTTCTTTCTCCTTTCTCAGGATGCAGCGTATTTAAGACTTCCAGGACACTTTCCAACTGTCTAGATTCTGCACTCTGATTTGTAATTGCAGTAACTTAGATACTCACATAATTCCCTCCAGTTGTCTGCTGTCTTTGAGGAATTTTTTTCTCATGGAAGAATAGTAAGAGCATGGACTTCACCTGTTAGATAAACGCATAAAAACCTAAACATTTCACTGGGAAATCCCAAATGTAAGTATTTTGTGTCAGTCACAGTAACATTTCTAACAAAATCTCTTATGTTACAAGTACTCTAACTATTTAATTGGTAGTGATCAGCAAGATGTTTTGACAGATTTAGATTCAGAATAACGTAATTGCCTGGTGCACACTGGAGGACCTTCAGATCTAGCAAGAGGCAACAGAGATGGAACATCTGCAAAGACAGACTCTGACCTGCAAAACAGAAGCAAACTTTTCACGGCAGCCAGTAAGGAAGAATAAATCTGGTAACAATATGGAAATTGCAAAGTTATAACAGAGTTTGAAGGAACAATTTGGCTATTCCTGAAGCCATTTGGTTTTTGCCTTTTTTCTTTTCTATTTTCTCTGCATTCTTCACACGTATATTTGTAGCTCTGTAGCCTATTGTATTAGTGGTTAGTTTTCTCAGTAATTTTCCATGGCCTTTCCCTAGACAGAAAGACAAAACAAATTCCAGAGCTCCAAGCCCTGGGAGGTGCAGGGCCCCTGTGCTATCTTGGTTCCTCCTGGGAACCAAGGTGTACAGCAACTCTTTGAGACACATTTCATGGACAAAGCCCAGCCAGTGCCCAAGGCGGGGCTCCAGAGAAGGGGCTTCACCTGGGGAGGAGGGGAATTAAATCACCACTTGTCCTCCTAACTGGGGCTTTTTATCAATTATGCTAATTTCTTAAAACCTACAAAAATGTACTCATCCTTGGGAGGGTGGGCTTTTGTGGACATCTTTCCATAACTGCCCCTGAAGGCCTTCAAATAAAGATACATTTGTATTACCACCTCACTAAAATGATCATGAATTTCATTTCCAGGTTAATAAAAAGACAACATTACAAAGTCACTGAATTTTACTGCTTTCTTCTTTATCCTTATTTCTTTTATAGTAGTGGAACAGAATTTAGTAAATTTTTTAGGTGATATTTTGAAAGGCATTTAGTGAGATAATATTCTTCTTTTGCTCCTCCTCTTAGGTCAAAGTGAGTATTGTGGATCTAATAGCAACCTCCTTTTTCCTCAAAGGAAAAAGATACAAAGCAATTTTCTTGGATGGCTGCCTTTCAAAAAAAAAAAAAATAACAGAAAAGGATATTTCTAGAGTTGTCAATTTTTTTACAAAATACCAGCATTTCTATGAACATGCTTTGACAATTCAAGCAGAGTTTAACTCCTTGTTGGTACAGCAATATCTCGCTGGAAATAATATTAAATCATATGAGATGGAAATCTACACCTATTCAGATGTCACAGCAAAGGATTTTATTTACATTTCTCTTGTAATCCTCAATTATTATGTGCAGTTCAACACCCACTTCTATCACTTAATATTTGGTCCTTAAGAGCACATGGATGCACCTGGAAGTGTTTTCTGACTGCAGCAGTGGTTGTGACATTGGGTTGTGACCTCTTCTCATCATGTTGAAGATGTTTCCACCTGTGAGAGGGAAGAGCATTTGCTTTCCCAAAAGAAAAGAGCCTGCAAACTCACTGCTGAGCTCCTAGCACTGCATCTGAACTCACCCCACAGCTGCAGGGTGGTGCAGCTCCTCCACTGGTGAAGCAAACACAGCCAAGGAGTGATTACCTGCATTTTCCTGGGAAAGTCATTCACATCTTGGAGGGTAGATTTTTTTTCTTATCTGCAGGCCAAATGCCTGTTGTTTGATAGGAAACCCAGGAGAACCACCACTGTGCCCTGAATCTAAGCTGTGGTATGAGAAACAACTTTATAATCTGAACTCTGAAAGTATACTCCTACTGCATCTTTTGCCCTTGATTAGATTAGTGCAGACAAGTCCCACTTCTTTTGTAACATGCCCACAGAGTTTCAGCAGCTATAGGAGAGATACAAAAGGTTAACATAATATTTTCTTCTGACCCAGGTCCCCTGAAACTGCTGCTTCTAGCACTTCCCTGGTATCACATGGCTATGCTTTCACCCTCAAGGCATTTTTTTTTCAAGCTCTAGAAATTATGTACAAATTCTGCCTCCTTCTTGTATTGTTCTGAAACACAAGGCAGTGAGTACAGCAAGATAACAGAGTCCGTGAAAAATGTCAAACATACATGTTTTATGAAAAAATGGGGCTTAAATGCATTGCCCAAATTAACAAAAAAAAAAAAAGTTTATTTTGGTTTTGGATGGGTTTTGATGGTGCTTGGGAGGTTTTTTTGGTTTTCTGGAACTGCCTTTGTTATTTTAAAAACAGCATTTTTGAGCTATGCCAGTAAATAAGTCTCAGAATAACTTAAACACTGAAAAAATAACAAAAATCTCATAGCATTTTACTAAATCTGAATAAATGCATTATGATAGGTAGTCCTAGCTGTTATCACTGTGAGAGACTGAGTGAGAATCTCATCCTGACAAAGCTTGACATTGAACAAACTAAGATATTAAACAAAGATTGCCAGGCAGCAGGGGAAAGAAGCAGTGTTGTATGAAATTAAAANCCCCACAGCTGCAGGGTGGTGCAGCTCCTCCACTGGTGAAGCAAACACAGCCAAGGAGTGATTACCTGCATTTTCCTGGGAAAGTCATTCACATCTTGGAGGGTAGATTTTTTTTCTTATCTGCAGGCCAAATGCCTGTTGTTTGATAGGAAACCCAGGAGAACCACCACTGTGCCCTGAATCTAAGCTGTGGTATGAGAAACAACTTTATAATCTGAACTCTGAAAGTATACTCCTACTGCATCTTTTGCCCTTGATTAGATTAGTGCAGACAAGTCCCACTTCTTTTGTAACATGCCCACAGAGTTTCAGCAGCTATAGGAGAGATACAAAAGGTTAACATAATATTTTCTTCTGACCCAGGTCCCCTGAAACTGCTGCTTCTAGCACTTCCCTGGTATCACATGGCTATGCTTTCACCCTCAAGGCATTTTTTTTTCAAGCTCTAGAAATTATGTACAAATTCTGCCTCCTTCTTGTATTGTTCTGAAACACAAGGCAGTGAGTACAGCAAGATAACAGAGTCCATGAAAAATGTCAAACATACATGTTTTATGAAAAAATGGGGCTTAAATGCATTGCCCAAATTAAAAAAAAAAAAAAAAGTTTATTTTGGTTTTGGATGGGTTTTGATGGTGCTTGGGAGGTTTTTTTGGTTTTCTGGAACTGCCTTTGTTATTTTAAAAACAGCATTTTTGAGCTATGCCAGTAAATAAGTCTCAGAATAACTTAAACACTGAAAAAATAACAAAAATCTCATAGCATTTTACTAAATCTGAATAAATGCATTATGATAGGTAGTCCTAGCTGTTATCACTGTGAGAGACTGAGTGAGAATCTCATCCTGACAAAGCTTGACATTGAACAAACTAAGATATTAAACAAAGATTGCCAGGCAGCAAGGGAAAGAAGCAGTGTTGTATGAAATTAAAATACCTAAAAGAGGGGCAGGACCATTTTATACTTTCTTTCCAGAGGCCAAAAATAGGGTAGAGAACTTGGGAAATTTCTGAGAATTAAGGAAAGTTAATGTTGCTACATGTACAGTCATGACCGCCTTTAACCCTGCCTGCTAGGAGAGGGAGCTCTGTAAACACCTCTTCCACAAACTCTTGACAGATCAAACCTCCCATAATGCATCCATTACTTTCATTTTCGCAATATAGAAATGTCAATATATTAGGACAATCTAGAAAGGAATGGCACAGACTAAAATTTTATCCTGGGAAATCACTGGGAAAATAAAATCCTGCAGTATTTTCCACTTGTCCTGGTTTTGGTTAGGATAGAGTCAATTTTCTTTCTAGTAGCAGGTAAAGTCCTGTGTTTTGGATTCAGTGTGAGAATAGTGTTGATAACACACTGATATTTTAGTTGTTGACAAGCAGTGGTTACTCTAAATGAAGGACTGTTTAGTGTTGCATGCCCTGCCAACAAATAGGCACAAGAAGCTGAGGAGCAGCTGACCTGAACTGGCCAAAGAGAGATTCCACATCATGGCCTGTATATAGACTGGGGGGAATTGGCAGGAGCTGTGGATTGCTGCTTGCAGACCAGCAGAGCATTGGCCAGTGAATGGAGATCAATTGTACTGTGCATCACTCATTGCAGCTGACAGCTCATGGAGCAGATTGAGCGATCCCAGTAATGCTTGCTTCCTTAAGCTATGGCACACCATCCCACTCCTGTCCCTGGCCAGCCTGGTTTTGTCCTTTTCCCCATTTAATTTCTTTCCACCTTTTGATGCAGTCTAGGATAAAATTTGCATTCTGGGCTGTGAGTGCACAGAACTGGGTCACATCCAGCCTCACATTCACCAGCAACCTCCAGTCCTCCTCTCTGGGCTGCTCTCGATCTGTTCATTCCCTAGCCTGTGTTGATACTGGGGATTGCCCCGACCCAGGTGCAGCACCCTCTGGATGCCATCCCATCTTTCAAGAGTGTGAACAGCACTACTCAGCTTGGGGATGTCTGAAAATTTGCGGTGGGTGCTTTCAATCCCTTCATCTATGTTATTATTAAAGATATTAAATAACACTGGTCCCACTATGGACCTCGAGGTACACTGCTCACCACTGATGTCCATCGAACATGAACTGTTGGATATTTTTGTTGGATTTCAGCACATGATGAGTCGCACATCAATTAATGTCTGTCTACAAAAAAATGAAATTCCGAGAAGGGTCAAATATATGTGTCAGCAGAATCAAGAATTCATGTGCATAGACAAGAGTTGCCCTTGCAGCTCTGTCTGAAGATGTTGCCTGATCTTCCTGACAGTGCACAATTATGAAAAACAATACCTTGAACTTGAGCTGCATAGGTCTGTGTTACAGAGACTTCACTTGAACAGCAGCCCAGAGACATACAAATAATGTTGCTTCAAACACAAGAAAAGAAATGCAAGCATTTTGCTCTAAACACAAATGCACTATCTGTTTACTCTTAACCCTCAGCTTTTCAGTCTCGGTTATGCAAACAACCCTTAAATTCCTTATAACTTTGCTCTGAGGAGACTTCCAGCAGCCACAAAATGCTCAGATACCATTTCAGAAACAATTTATTTACAATCATAACAAGATTTCACAAAAAGCAAGCCAAATAGAATTAAAGAATTGTAAGTAAGCAGCAATATATCTGCTAAAGAGGAATCAAGCACTTCTTTCTCTGCCATTTACAAAATTTTTAAAAAATTTTATAAAAGAAAAAAAAAAGAGTGAAAGAAAACCAGCAACCTGAATAAGCTACTGCATGGATTCATCAGATGTTTACCAGCTAGATTGCGTGATTAGTAAAACATCTAAAAACAATGCATGATTTCAACAAAGGTAGGAAATAAAAAAGAAAAAACAAAAAAACAAAGGTTATGTTCTGTCAACAGTTGGACTCAGCTGGCCTCATTGTCATGGTTAGAAATCCTTAGAGGTGTATCCCATATACACAATTAATGCATGCTGGAATAACACTACCAAAACATACATTTTGTAATGGTCAAACTTCACAATTTTTACTCAGGAAACTAAAACCTTTACCCTTGAAAAAAGTGTATTTCGCATCTAGAAATCTCTGTCATACTGAGCTGAGATGTTAAACAATTTGAAATGGAAGACATTTTGAAAGGAAGAAGAGGAATCACCCATTAAACAATTTCATATGGAACAGTAGTTAAGTCACAGCTAGGAACACACCTGTGGTAGTTTTCTAGAAACATTAGAAAAAGTTAGGAAAGCTATATGAAATGTTAATTTTTAGCTGGAAAGTATATACTTTAAAACTCTGCTCCCTATTACGAGGTAAGGCAATAAAAACAAAGAAGAAACTAGGCTCTGGCTGGTCTTGGAGACAAAGTGGTCATGTATTTGTAACAAACCAGAAGAACAAATAATCTCTCACTTTTGATAGCATTTGTCAGTCAATTTGTCTTAAACAATCTTTTCCAAAGGGAAGGTATCTCTTAGAAGAAGGGGAAAATGACCTGTCTAGTTTTTCACTGCTGCATATGCAAGGCAGCTTGTGACTTGTCATCCCATATTATCTGGGCCTCTTGTGTCTCAGCCATGGTACTGTCCCTCCTTGTACCAAGAGGTCTATTTCTATCAGTACAAGGCTTTTTGTTCATTGCCCTTGTTAAATGGAGCCCACATGCACCAGTCTTGCAAACCCTAAGATATCTTAAAAATATCTCTGGTTGTGTTAAAAATACCACTGTTGTATTTCTTCAGAAGATGACAGAAGTAAAACAGATCAAAGTTTGCACTACAGCCTTAGGAGCTCACGGGAGAAAACAAGGGAAAATCTTACTCCAGCTTTCTGCTTCAGCTTCCCTGTCCACTTTATTCTTTACTTTAAGGATATTCTTAATGATGGGCTCACCTGCTATCTCCCACATCTATCTGATGGTTTATCTTTTTTAATCATGAAGACTGCTGTGGGATTCCATAAAGTCAGAGGGTTTTGGGAAAGCTGCAAAAGGCAGGCCTCAGAGACAGCAGAACTGTGATTAGAGCTAAGCAGTGGCCATAAAATAAGTTAGTAGAAAAGTTATATAAAAAGTATAAGAGGATGGACAAATAGAACAATGGTCTTGTAGTAGCATTTGTCTGGAATAACTCCCTAAGCTGCAGAAAATATCTAGCGAGATATTAGGAAGTTCCAAGCTTGGTAATGGAGCTCTGTGCATTGTGTTTTAAGGCTTACAAACAGGTTTTGTATTCAAAATAAGCAAGCATTGTTTTCATTGAACTGTTTTAACATGTGCTTATAGCGATTGGATGGAACTACTGTCAAAATGCTTTTGCTTTGTGCGATTGCTCAAAAGACTTACAAAGCTGTAACATTAAGTTCTTGGTCTGCTGCCTGGGATGTGAGCTGATGGCATCTTCCCATTGCCATAACCACGTAATGAGACTGATGCTGGAAAATAAATGGCTCAAGGCACGTTCCTAGCAGTCCCGTCCCGTTTGTGATTTGTACACAGCCCCCGGCCAGCGACAACTACTTCCAATTTGATTTTGTATTTAAACATGTGATGCTTTTGTAATGGCATCCCCATTTACCTTACACACCTTCTGGTTTTCCATGGAGTTTCCTCTCATATAGTGTTTCAGGACTACCTTTTTTTTTTGTATATTGCAGCCTGTTGTTGCTGGGACACCCAGAAAAAACATTTTCTTCCACTTCACCTGATACGTTGGGCAATGCTACTTTCACCCCAGTTATCAACCATTATGATTATGCAGTTGACCACAGCTCTTCAAGAGCTCAGAGGCGTGTTGACACCATGCTTATCTGTAGTGCTTTGCATACATTCACTTATAAACCTTTGTAACAGCATATTAGATATAGCCCTCAAAATACCTCACAATCACATCAATCACCTGCTTACAGATTTTGTTAAAATGTTCATTAATGGTCCTAAATAATTCAGCACCACCAACAACTGCTTCAGAACCCCAAAGCCACTCCAAAGCCTGGGTGAGAACACAAGATCTTCCATCTTCCTTACAGCTCTGCCCATGAAGCTGTAGCCTTTCCAGTTTTACTAAGAGAGTCCCAAGCAAAGAAAATACGAGACTTGATCAAAATTCCACAGAAAAATAACACTTAACCCACTATTCTTAACACTATCATTAACTACCAGAATAATTAAAATTACCCAGCTGGATCAGTTTTTCTTATGGAGGAGTTTCACTGTCTATTCAGAAAATAACACTGATCGTTTTTATACTCCCAAACAAGTTCTATGTGAGTTAAGCACAAAAAGCTTTCCTAACCTTTAATTAATATCATCAAAACTGACAAATTGCATTGTTGGCAGTGTTATACTATCTTTATTGTAATATCTCAAAATAATTCACATTTTCAATGAAGCAAGTAAGAGACACTGTCGCTTTCCATGAAATAAAAACCCCACACCCACAACCCTTCTTGGCATTTTCAGTATGTTCCATTTCCAGAATATCATTCAAAGATTGTGTTTTTTATTTAATCTCCACGGTTTTCTAAGGAAAAAACAAAACAAAACAAAATAAAAAACAACCAACCAAAAAAACTCCAACATTCACTATAAGTTATGACTGCATTATTTACCTAAGTGACAAAATCCCAATATACAGTTTTCAACTCTGTATATCATTATTAAAAAAGATTGCTGTATTTATTGCATACTTTTGGAATTTTTAATGCAAATCTGTTTTCCCCACTAACAGAATATTCAAACTGGACACTTACTACAGCACACTTATTACAGTGAGGGAATTACTGCCTGAGAAATGGATAACAGAAAAAAAGAAAAACATGCATTCCAGACACAAAGCAGACTATTTTCAAACATTGGGAAGAGGACTCTGCTCACAAACACATCTCTCCTCCCATCTCTCGTTCTCCACATGCCGAGAATGAGATTCCTCACAATTACAAGTGAAGCTCTCAGAAAAAAAGAAGTGTTTTAGAGGGTGCTGCTTAGAGGATCCTTTGGGCTCAGGTTGACCTGGCTGGTCTTGGCAGTTACCTGGGGAAGCTTGACTCTGGGAGGGAAAGCAGAACTTTGCACATGCCTGTGTGTAACACAAAAATCCAATATTGACTTGGAGCAGAACTACATTACCAAAGTCCTGAATGAATAGAAGTAAAATGGAATTTCTGTGTAAGGAAAGACAAAGTAAAAGCAAGTAGCAAAGACCAGAGTGTTCAGAAAAAAGTGTTCAGGAGGCTGGTGATTTGGATCCCAGGGAGAGAGTTTTGTAGAGCCACAGAGCTCAGAGAAGCTATCAGAGCTTTAAAATCAAAATCCTCTAAGGGCAAGAATGAGCTTTCCCATACTCAGTCAACACACAAGAAGGTTTATCAGGAAACCCCCATCTCCATCCTTGAATAGTTTTAAGCCCATATGCAATAAATTCCTGGGTAACCTAGCCTGATTTTCAGCAGAACCTGCTGTTGCAGATGGGTGTTGATTTGGGGATATCCTTAGGTCCCTGACATCCTGACCTATCCTAGGATAGGATAAAGAGATAAAAAAGTTCAGTAAAGGAAAATTCAGGTTTACAGGATAGTCATGTTACTGGAAAGGATTAGTTATGTACTAGGTAAATATATCAGTGTATCAACTTTTTTTTTTTTTAATCTGAGATTTATGACAATCTTTTTGCATTTTCAGAGGAGAAATGGCCCAATCCAAGTACTACATCCCTCAAGATAAATAGATATCAAACACTCCTAAAAAGATCAATAACTATGCTCCAGTAGCCACAATGTACTGATGGAAGGCAGACCTCCAACCCATCCTGCTGAGGAGCTGCTGTCTAGTACCAAAGTTAAACTTTTATTTCCCAAGAGAAAAAAATGTAAAGATGTAATTAGCAGTAGAAGTATCAGATAAGCTTTACTAGTTTAGCAGATAACTAATTCCATTTGTATGCATGTATACATGCAAATTTACAGCCTGTGTAAAATCCTGGGAAAGGATACATCAATATTAATCATCAAGTTTCTTTGTATTTCTTTTTAACCCTTCATCTCAATGAAAGGTTACTTATCCAAAAGACAAATGTTCACAGTACATACTGTGGCTCATTTAAAAATTATATTCTCTTCAGCAAGGAAAATATGATCACTAGTGATCCTGATTGTCCTCTTGTTGCCCCTGGCAAGATCTGCAACAAATTTCACTGATATCTGTGGCATAATACCAGACATGGAAAGGAGTCATGCTCCTATGCAGTAATTTACACATGAATGTGTACAGTTATAATGTTGAGTTAAATCAGGAAAAATGCACAATGAGAGGAGAGGTCCAACCTAGACAGCAGAGCAAGAGCCTGAGAAGAGAGAAAGCACACTAATTTCAGGAATAGAGTGTGGAAATAGCTGTACCCCAAACTCCGATTTTACACTGTTGTAAAGCAAGTACTTGTTTTACAGTATTTAGCAGTCAAATAGTACAAATACACATTGTTTAGTAAAGGCAGGACAGGAAACATTCTGCTTTCTTACAAGATAGCCAAACTACTTTGATATTACAAGTATTCTGTATAAGATATATAATACTCCACCGATGTCTCACAGCAGGGTAGCTACAGCTTCTTGCTTTGCTGGCTTGTTTCATCAATCCATCATAAAAGAAATTAAAACTGACTAGTTACCCATCTTTCAGTTCACACAGTTTTGCATTTAAGAGCTATGCTAAAAAATGACAAGCTACTGGTGTTCAGATCAGGTCTTCCAATGATGTAAATGAGCTGAGTTCATTTTACTGTAATAGAAATTCACCTTCAACAGTATCAGTCAGATACAGAAAAGAATAGACAACTCCCTCCCTCCCCCGCCCCCCCAAAATTGTGTGCTTTCTTTAAAGAGGTATTCACTGATAAAGAATGGCTGGAGAATTAATAAATGTTAAGAACATTCCCACCTGAATCGTTCCTGGATTTAAACCCTGTTGACTCTTTGTGGGAGTCACCAAACCAGACACAGCTGAAGAGCTAGGAGAGGGATAACTCTACAAAATGTTAAAGTAAAAAAATAAAAGCAGCTTAAATATCAGTGTATAGGACCAGGGTAAGCACAGCAAGCTCGCTGTCAGTAATCCGTCTCATCCTCAAAGTAATGTTTCATTTCTGACACCCAACTTAATTGCAAGTAAGGAATAACTATTAGACCAAAAAATTGAAAGCTTTAAGCTTCGTCCTGCTTTACATGAGTTGTGTGGATCAGTTTGTCCTTGGTGTGAGGTCCTTGGATGCCTCACAAAAAGATCCTTTTAAAAAAGTGGACTTTAGTCCTGTTGCTTTGACAAGGAAGAGAGTATGGCAGCAAGACAGGGAAATGGTGAGCTATTTAGTAGGCAAAATATGATTAAAAGCTAATTTTCAAAACTCTGAGTTAAAAGGAATCTGATTGCTTATTTGGTAATGGAAAATAAAATTTTAAAAAGGACAGTGTAAATCTTGACACAAAATTCAGATTTTACTAAGAAACATACATACATGTTTTCTTATTCTCCAATAACTCAATGAATGTTTTTTGCTCTGTAGTCAGACAACTGTTTTCTGAGCAAGCCATGCCAACTCACATTGAAAATTATCTTCTAGCCTTGATAAATGAGTTCTAGTGAATTCTTATTATTTCTGACTTACCCTAGAATGAGTTTTGGAAGTTAAGCACCCACTCTTCTGTTAAAATTGCAGGTGCTTGGCAGCACAAAATAGTCATTTTAAAGGATTCACCAAGAGGACATGAAGTCATCCTGAAAATATGGCAAGGCATTAACCATTACACTGAAAGTTGATCTTAATTGGGCCACACCTTCCTTAACATATTCATTTGGACTTATTAAATGAACCTATTAAAATTTGTCATGTATCTTGAAAATTGCTTGAACACATTTTGGCAAAACATCTTCCAGTTAAAACTGGAATTCTGAAAGCCACTAAGATTGTCACATTTCACCCCACACAAAGAATGAAGGACAATTTCAATTCACTTAAAAATCTCTGGACTTAGAAGTCTTAGGAACTGAGTAGTATGGTTTCAGCATCAGATTTGGTCCTAATTTTGTCACTGATGGCCATGGGAAAGAAGATAAGCTCTTGGATCCTGTTGCAGTGCCAGAACCAGAACTGAAGGAAATGTTAAATTGCACATTCTGGAAATTGAGATATATTCCAGGAAGAGTGAGATAGAAAATGTAAATCTTGGAAGCAATTTTTCTATGTGGCCTTGGGCCTCCAGAGCTGGAATGCTCCATTCAAGAGGTCAACAGTAAAGATGGACTTGAATCATGCTAGTCAACCAGGAAATTGTTTGGAAAAAAACTGATTTCACAAACAAGCCAGAAAAATTTTTAAAACTCTTGTAATGATTTATGCTTATCTTTTTCATTCTAATTTTCAACTCGATCTATTAGTATCATGCTACCTTGGATTTAACAAGACAGCCTGAAGTTTTGGGAGGATTAAGATGGACACTTTTGCATAGATCAATCTGATTGCTCTTATCAAGCAAATGAGGCAGTCAGAATTAATTTCTATGAATTCAAGTTTAGGATACAAACCATTTTATGGGATGAATTTTTTTTTTCTATTATGTATTATTAACTGAAAATTTCATTACAATTGTAAAAGTCAGAGCAAAATATTTCCATGTGAGAGATGGAGAAAACAAAGTATTGTCATTCCACCTCTTAAGGTGTCAGTTTTCTGTAAATTCCATTGCACTGGAAGAAGGCAGGACAGTACACATGAAACTCTTGGCCTCGTGGATATGGTCTTTCAGACGCTTGCAGTAGGGTGAATTCCATAAAATTTAACAATCAGAAAAGATGCTTTCAGTATGGACTTTAAAAAAGAAAGGTCCTCCTCATATGTGTTTTCTGTGAAAAAGGGTATCTCAAGACTCCCAGAAAGGCAGTAGTGTAAATAAAAATCTTCTTAGTTATTACCCGCCTGTAAAAGTGTTGCATTTACTGATTGGTTATTTAACATATATGATTTCACAGAAGGCAATTTATATCAGCGATACTCTGGAAAAATCGCACCTTAGATTTCTCAGCCTTAAAGCATACATTCTTCTCCACACTTATGATACCTAATTTGGAACTCACAGAAGTTCTTTATCAAAAGTTTGTAAGATCTATTTGGATAAAAGTCTGTTAGGAGTCACATCTGATTCTGCTTGATGAGGACAGTGCTAATGCCCTAGATCTTTTCTTTTCTTTTCTTTTCTTTTTTCTTTTCTTTTCTTTTCTTTTCTTTTCTTTTCTTTTCTTTTCTTTTCTTTTCTTTTCTTTTCTTTTCTTTTCTTTTCTTTTCTTTTCTTTTCTTTTCTTTTCTTTTCTTTTCTTTTCTTTTCTTTTCTTTTCTTTTCTTCCTTTTTCTTTTTCATTTTTCCCCCAGCAACTCTGACTCATAATCTTATAAATTAGTGACTTAGCTTATTTAAAACACATGTAAGTCTCTAAAATTTCTTTATTTTATGAGCTACAAGCTTCAGTTATGAGCATTTGAGAAAAAGTATACAAGTAGTCATCTATACACAGAACAGGTATAAAACTTGCCTTGAGTCATGAAAATAAGGCTAAAATGTAAAAATCAGTGAGCTATGAAACACCAAAACATTTTTCCCTTCCTTCTATTTCTAAAGTTTGTGAAACATAAATTAGTAAGGAAAGACTCCTTAAGAGGAGTAAATTCTGAACTGACAGATGTAAAATTAAAACTATCTTATAGCAGTAGCACGACTTAGAATCATTTCTACATGACATTAAAAAAATCAGTTTCCCAAATCATGGACTGGTTTGCATTGGAAAAAAAGAAGTAAAAATGAATGTTTCAAATAAAATCAAAAAATATTCAGATATGTCTAAAAGGGCCATACATTTTTCTGACTATCTCTTTCAGGGAAGGCACAAGGAGAAACCCCCTTTTCAGAATTATAAAATAAAAATACATATTTTACCTGAGGATGTATTTCTCCAAAACCAAAAAAAAAAAAAAAAAAACCAAACCTAATAGTACTGAAGAGCCATCCTGGATTTGTTTTCTTCCTCTTTGGGTGAATTATGAGCTAAGCCTATTGCCAGCTCAGCCAGTCAGCTGTGTGTTTTCCTTATCTGTTATGGTTTGCCTTCTAGCCTAAACAGCCTACTAATATACTGAGTCACAGTGGGACCCTGGGAGCAGCTGACATCAGTGAAGGTCAGTTTTAGGGTGCCCTAAACAATTGTCTAAATGTGAGCAAAATAGAGTCCAAGCATAACACAAGTAACTAAAATTCATTCCATCTTGTAATCGACATCTCCTGACTAGTCTAAATCTTTAGATATAATTGGAAGAATAATTTTAATTTCCCCAACATAAGTCCATTAATGAAGCTGCTCTTAAAATATCTCCTGGGATAAGGAGACTAAACTGGATCCTAGAACTGATTCTGTGCAACCCTGGTCAGTGAGAAATGCAACCCAAAGTGAATATTCTGATGAACTCTGAATGTTCTGTCTGTGGTATTTCCTCTACATTTTAGACATGATACATGGGGATGTCTAGAAAGACCCAGAAATTAAATCTGGGAGTCATCTAAATGTGTGAATAAGCTACACTGCCCCATGAAATACCCAACCAAGGGCTGACAAAACTCAAAAAATACAGCACATGGCTGAATTATTCTTTAATTTCTGACCTTTTTTTAACACACAATGATGCTATTTAAAAATGTTGTTCCATTCAAAGACATCTGGAGACATGGTAAGCCAAGAAAATGTAAAAACCAAAAATTGGAGGCTGGCCCTAACTGTCAAGTTTAAACATAGATAGGCAAAAATCATAGTTTTTGTAATATGTATGGCTTTTCATATGAGGTTTTGGTATAGACCTCCATTAGACTTAACTGTACTTTCAGTCTAAAGGGAAACATATGGAATTTTGAATTCCACTCAGTTCAAGATTTTCTAAACAAAAAATGGTAGGGAAATTACAAATTTTGCACATGCAAAAAAGAAATATTAAAAATTATCTGAGTGCTTTTGCATAAGGCAAAATTATGCAGCTCTGCTATAGCCTTCTCAGGAATCTGGAAACAATCAGCAACCTCACAGGTGTAGTCCTTTTTCTAACTCATGTGAGTTTGCATTCTCTAGGAAACTGGAAGGGTCACATGTTGATAAAAATTCCAAAGCTATTGGCACAAATGCAGCTGCTTTTCCTGTATTGAGAGACATTTTCAAAATCACCCCGTTTTACCTGCCACCAATAGCTTTAATTTGCTTATTTTCTTTGGTCTGAGATACATCAAACATTATCACGTTACCTCTGCTCTCTCAGAACTGAAATACAAAATTAAAGAGCTGCATAACTGGCATTTCTGATGCTTGTTTCATTTTAAAAGGGTGCATTTTCAGAACTAGTAATGATGAGTAGTGGTCATTAGCACATTTTACTTATTTCTCTCTTGACTTGAATCATAAAAATTTTCCAAATGCCTTTCCATGTTTTCAGTGAAGAAATGCTTAATACTAAGCTGAGAATAAGCTGTTCACCCATATTTCTTTCTTTTCAAATTATTTCTCTTCCCTTGCCCCGATGCTGAAGATGTAACAGAAAAGTATTCATTCATTTTTAAATATCTTGATTTGGATATGCTACTTTCTCTGAACTGCACTGCTATATAGCTTAATTGTTTTGTACATAATATCACCTTCCCTCCATTTATATTCCTGTGAAGTATATAGCCTCATATTGCCCATCTGATTTAATTTTGACTGCTTGGATGCCTTTTAGATAAAGGACACCGTTCCATGGTGAAATTAGGAGCATTCTTTTCTTTTGTCTTCATTCTCCCCATCCTGTCCCCTGAAGCCATAGAGAATGAACAGAGTAAAGAAACAAAAATTCATACAGATCTAGATGCAACTAATTCTCTCCACTGAGCAATAAGGTTTCCTAGTCTGCTGGAGAACCCATTATTCTTAATCCATCTGGAAAGAGGTCTATTCACACTATTTCACAATTTAAGTACTTTTCTAACAAATCTATTAATTATGCACTCCAACAAATTATTTTCTGCCTATGAAGAATTATTACTGGAATTTTTCTTGTGCCAGAATCCTTCCTCTTTCCTTCCTCTTTATAAGTAATTCCTATATCCAATTACCATAATTTTTTTTCATAGTATTCTCTTATCTCACTCCACAAATTCTTGGGGAAACGGATCTAAAAAGATAAGCATCAATTGCCCTATTAAATGGAAATACAAATCTTTTCTCACCACACTCATTCCCCTCCCCCTTACTTCTCTTATATTATTGCATAACTCTGACTTTCACTGGCTTTTCATTTGCCTTACTTAAACATACAGAATTAAGTAAATTCTGCAGTAGTTAAAATCAAAATAGAATCACTGACTGTTTTAAAATCGTGAAATAGTGGCCTGCCAACCCATTTGTCATGGCAGGACAATCCAGGTCAATGTCAGCCTCAGGCTGTAGAGGCCTTCTCTCACACCCCCTGCCCAGAGTTTACCCAGGGAGGCAGATCAGGTTGCTTAGGCCTTTATCCCATTTAGTGAATTCATGCTGATCACCTTCTTGTTTTCCATGTGGGTGGAGATGGCCTCCAGAATGAGGTGCACCCTCTCCTTCCAGGGACTGAGCTGAAGTTCCTTCGGTCCTCCTTCTTGCCCTTTTTGAAGACATGGGTGACATTTTCCTTCTCTCCTGAGGCACCTCTCCTGGTCACCACGACCTTTAAAGGCTGATCATAAATGGCTCCGTGATGGTGTCTGCCAGATCTTTCAGCACTCACAGATACATCCTGTCAGGGTCCAGGGACTTATGGATGTCAAGTTTGCTTATATGTTCTCTGAGATTGTATTTATAATCTCTTCTCCAGGTTTTGTTGGCATTTCTACCCAACTTTTCCAGTAGCGCTGTGCTCATTGCTAAAGGGCAGTAGTTATCTAAAGAAGACAGAGAAGATAGAGACGTGCTGTGAAACACTGGGGAATGGAGGCTCAGCCTGCTCATTCACTTCAGTGCTCCTCTGCTATAAGCTCCAGGATGTTTCCATCAACACTGTATGTCTGCATTCTTTCAGTTCTTCCCCCACTCTATTTGAGTAGTACAATTTCTTTCCCTGACAATTTCTAACATGCTAGGGAGCACAGTTTGAAAATATAAAGACATTTAAACAGATTTCAAAAGCTTTCTAAACAGCTGACAGCTCTTTTTCACACAAAGAAACAGAAGACTTGTGAGAGGAAACCCTGTTTACAGAAAAAAAAATTCTGCAGACTCCTTATCTCTCAACGTGAAATAGTCATGAATCCTGCAGGTAGCCTACAATACAACTAAAAACTCTAAGACAGAGTGAAAATTGCTGAAAAGTGTCTTGTTATTATACAATGACCCTGAACAAGCCCATGAAATCTAAATTTCAAAGCACCGTTTTGTACTGCAATATCCTCCCTGCGCAGACAAGAGGGAGTCAAGTACTAATCTCCAAAACCAAAAAAAAAACATGGTCCACATATCATGAGATATGTCTAACTAACACAGATCATGTGTCAGTAACAAAAATTCCCATAGTTCCCAGTCATATTTTAGTCATACCTATTGCCTGTTCTACAGCAAGGACATTTAGTATAAAAATTTAAATAGTGCGTGAAGTAAATCCCTGAGAGAAACTAACATACACAACTCGTTTCCTAACAGATTAGGTCCTGTAAGGTCAAGATCACCAAATTATTTTTTCCTGAAACAAGTTCCTGCAAATTTCCATCCTGCAGTTTTTTTAAACTGGGCAGACTTTAAATTCACTGGGAAGGATGTCCCCAGAGAGGTCGCTAAGGACGGGATATCACACAGGAGGGATTTATGAGAAATGTGTGCTGTGCTCACAAGAAGATACAATGCTAAGCAGTGATTGCCAACAAGAAAGAGAGCAGCAAGGGAAAAGGAAGAAGCTACCTAATTTTGTCTTACACTTCAGGAAAAAAAAAAAGTCAGTTGTATATGATAGCTATCACTTTTAGCAGAGAAACAATGTTTTCTATGAGATTGAGACACTGAGTGAAAGCATTTAGGCTAGAGTACAAAATTTAATGAAAAAGACAAGGATCAATTGCATAATAATTCTTTATTTGACTTTATAAGATAAACAATAATTCTGTAGGAAATAGTAATTGATGAAAAAAGTCACTGGCATCATGTTTGCTTCTGCTTGAAATTTTTTTATACAGGTCTTATTGGTTTTTCATTACTATTGATGTGTATTTAATCAAGTTTCATAACTGTAGGAAAATTCTTCCATTTTTCACATAAAGTCAAACTTGTCTCCAGGCAAGAAGGAAGCAGAAGGATTGTGAGCCTTTCAAGTCTCTCCAGCTTCTTAGATCAATGACTTAAGTGGGATTTAAGCAGTACTCTGGCCTCATGCCACTTCACCCAAGCATTAACTTTATTAACATGTGATGGTCTCAATTACAATCCAAACATCCCTATCCTGCTAAGTAAACCCACTAGAATAACAGGTACTGTGGAAATTATTTTGCCCAATCTTGTTTTATAAGGATCTATGCTTTGTCTACCTTCTCACAAAAGGAAGCTAGAGATATTTTCTGGTAAGTTTAAGAAGATGCACTTATACCAGCTTGGAGATTTTAGAGGATAAAGTATTTTTTTTTTTTTCCTAAACCAGGTTTTAAAGTGACCTAAATTGGCATTGTTACTACAAACAGAGGATATTTCTTCAAACATATAGAATCATTAGGCAGTTCACCTAATTTGAATGGATTTATCTTTCGCATTCCTAAATCATGAAATAACCGCTGTTCAATCACTAGTAATGCTGAGTCCACAAGAAAGTGATTTGTAAGTCTCTTAAACATCAATATATAATATCTGAATTAATTTGTATGGACTTTATAATCCTTACACAGTATATGTGCTTTCCTAACAAATACTGTCCCCCCTTGACCCATGACTCTTAACAATTAATGACACCATAACTGAATTAACCAGACTATTCCTCAGACTTACGAGGAGCAGCTGAGGTCACTTGGTCTGTTCAGCCTGGAGAAGAGGAGACTGAGGGAGACCTCACCAGAGTTACAACTTCCTCATGAGGGGAAGAGGAGGGGCAGACAGAGGTTTAGGTTGGATATATGGAAAAAGCTCCCCAGGGAAGTGGTCACAGCCCAACAGAGTTCAAGAAGCATTTGTACAATGCTCTCAGGCACTCAGGCACAGGGTGTGACTCTTGGGGTGTCTCGTGCAGGGCCAGGAGTTGGACTTTGAGGATCCTGATGGGCCCCTTACAATTCAGTACATATTATATGACCTTCTATGACTCTGAGCGCAACGCAGACTCAATCAGCAGGGTTATCAATGCACTGGAGGAAAGCCATGCGCTGGCATCACATCCTATTTGAATTCTATTAATGCAATATCCCTGAACCCCTAATCATTCTACAATAACTCAAATAGCTGCTGACCTTGAAGGAAAATTCCAAATAACCTAAAACACTTCTCAGAAAGATAAGCTGCTGCAAAAATATTTTTCTTGCCCTTTTTCCTCTAGCAGGGCTTTTCATAGAAAGCAAAACAAAGTACTAGGCCTCGGCCCACAATGACACAACACCGTGAGATCTGGAAAAATGCCATAGCATGAAAGCAAATGTTGACACTCCAGTTTATATTTATCCAACTGAAGGATAACCCTGAACTAGGTACAAGGCAAAGCTCAGCATCTTGAAAGCTAACCACAGCCCTCTATCGCAACCATGGATAAATCATGCCCTTTTCCACAAATACATTGTACGTTTTGTAAAAAGACAGTTAAGGCAACAGAAGTCTGCTCTTACTTTTTTTTTTTAATCTTAACTTGAAACATTCAAAAGGACATATCCTCCAGGTTTCAACAAGACTTGGGTCCCTACTACAGATGTTCCCAGCTTTCCACACCTAACTGCTATTATTTACATGGCTTTTCAGAAATTCCTGAGCACCTGCTTCACAAAATACATAAAAACTCAATTATTTTTGAGACATCTACCATTCTGTTAATTTTGATGTTGATCTACAGGTTAAATGTTATTTGGGTAGAGAAAAGAAGTAGAAAATGGGGAAAAAACTGTACTCAGTATAACTCCTTACAGAAAAGAAGAAATGAGGCCAAACCCAAAACCTCATCAAAATAAACTGCTAATCTATACAGACATAAGAGGAAAAAAAGGGAAAGAAATTCAACTCCTCATTCAATAAATTTTTCTAAGCACATTTTTAGACATCCAAGATGTGACAGATAATAGAGAGCAGAAGTGAACTGTAGTGAAGAAGTGGGCAGACATGAAATAAATTTGTAAGACGTAAGAAAACATCTTAATGTAACATGTAAATATAGAAGAATTGAAAAAAATTATTTAACTTAAACAAAGCCATACAACTAATCCTTACAGCAGATGTGTGTATGTATTTGAGTACCTCCCACACACTTCAAAGTGTTAATTCAACATAATATTGTTTATACAAAATAAAAAGAGTAATGATACTGCTTAACAGGTTTTTATTCCTATACAAAAAGCACTAAGTGTAGGAATAGAAAACCCTGCCAGAAGCTGGGCCACTATTGTAGCTGCAGAAGACAAGTTATTAGCACCATAAACCAGACACAGTGAGAGCACTAAAACAGCAATGCACATTCCCCTCTGGAACAGATTTAACTTAGCGATATAAGAGGTGCACAAAAGCCAACAGCAAAGGACGCACTTTAAAAGTGCCATAACTGCCTTGCACAGCAGCTCTAGTGTGGAGATAATATGATTTTACCACACTTTTAAATAAGATCAGGAATATATTTAGGATATCTCTTTTCAGTGGGGAATGAAGCTTCTTGTGGGAATAGCAATGCAACCATGGCCTACTGACAGCAGACTCATACAAAAAGGGTCATGAAACAAACTGGTCCTACAGAGAAAATCAAGTCAGTCCTGTCCCTAGAAAAAAGTATTTTTATTTTTTAATTTGTGGTTAAGATCTTAGATGAATGAGCTGACATGATTTATGTTTATCTTAAATTAATCTCAGTGGAGAGAATATAATCATCCATATTATTAGACCCTTGAAAACTTCTACTCTAAGTGGGATTTCAGCAAGGTGTCATCAGTGAAAGGTTATTCTAAAAACAATAGAGTTGTTAACAAAACTGTTCAACACTTAGAGAATTAATGCAGATTTATAAGATATTGCACATCATCTCCACATGTGTGTCATTAAGTGTGGAAAATATACCCCATTTCCTACATCTGGATATGTCTATAGCCTACCGCTACACATGGGTAGAAACATATGTGTGCTTCAAGTCTTCAGTATATTACCCAGAAAATAATATTTGGGGGAATCTTTCCCTTCTTACTGTTTTAATGCTGCATTGGTTGTCAAAGGAAACTAAAAGAATTTTAATAAGTATTTTTACAGTCTTATTTCATTGCAATATGTCCTCTCTCTCTCATGGATATAAAAGCATAGACACATACCACTTGGAATGCATTCTCAATATTGTAATGGTCCCAATCTAATTTAACTCAAAATTTGAGGGATATCCCAGCTCTGCAATAATGAGTCTGCAGCAGAAAAAAAACAGAAGAAAAAGGAAGTCCTTTTACTATGATGAACTATTACAGTTTTAACTTCATCATGAGTTTCCTGTATGAAAGAGCTAGTATCTTTCCTGTATGAAAGAGCTAGTACCCCAAACCACCAGACAACTGTTGATGTCAAATATGTACTAGATAATTAAACAAAAAATAGGAATTTTCAGACTATAAAACTTCTCAGTTAAATTCAATCTAAACTGAAAATAAACTCTAGTACTAACCCAGATGAGAAAATTCATTGTCTGAAGCAGACAAAAATTTGTTTTGAATTACTCTGCATCCATTATGTCCATTAAAATTATCATTTTTTTATGATAATTTTACAAGATTACTGCGTATTGATGGGAAACTGTTAGTTAATTAACGCTTCTGGGCACAAAAGATCCCTTTTTCTATACAAATAGGAAAATACTTTTGCTTACTCTCAAGTACAAACCTTAAGCAGCATATGAAGGAAGGAGAATAGAAATAAAACCTATAAATAGGTGCTATTTGTGAAAATAATAATTCATTGTTGATTTCTTTAATTACTAAAAATAGCAAGTTGTGAAAATATCTCTTGGGCACTTGAGGACAATTAAGAAACCAACTGGAACTGTGCATTGATTCTCACTTTTGAAAACATTTATTTTCTCTATTCCCATCTCTCTAGCAGTACAGTAAGGTCAGAGGAAAATGTTCAGAGCACTCAGCTCAGATGACTTAGCATTTATTTCTATCATTGAGGTGTCTCACTAAATAAGAACATCCAGGTTATAAAACAATGTGGCTGAGTGTTCCACGTGCTGTGTTCAGAAGCGCACATTCTCTCACAAACCTTAGAGGTATCAAATCCAGTGCGATCTAGGAAAAATCACAGAATCATAGAATGGCCAGTGTTGGAAGGGACCTTAAAGATCATCTCTTTCTGACTCCCCTGCCATGGGCAGGGCCACCTTCCACTTCACTAGGTTTCTCAAAGTTGCATCCAAACTGGCTTTCCAGGGATGGGGAATCCACAACTTCTCTGGGCAACATGTTCCTGTGCCTCACCACCTTCACAGTAAACCATTTTTTCTCTAATATCTAGTATTTTATTTTTAAGCCATTTCCTCTTGTTCTGTCACTTCATGTCCTTGTAAATAGTCTCCCTCCACCTTTCTTGTAGCCTCCCTTCAGGTCCTGAAAGGGTATTTCCAGGTTTCTGAAGTAAAACCATTTCCACAGTGTCCTCATTATCAGGGATATTGAATTTTCATTCTTCTAATGCCTTGGGTTCATATACCTATACGTCACAAGGAACAGTCATTATGAATGAAAAGTATGATTTCACTTGAAATGTTAAAAGAAAATTGACAGAAATACTGTATGTATGGATAAAGTCCTGTACACGTACAGAACTCAAGATTATACAGGATTTGAACTGGAGAATTTTCATATTATGAATTTTAAAAAACTGAATAAATAGAAGATGTTGTTGGAGATTTCAGTGCTATTTAGGACAAAACAGCATGAATCCAGTGTGATTACATACAAGAAAAGCCCTAAAAAATGGGTACTTAGTTACTGCTCCTGGGACTCAGGTACCTCGACACACCTAGCTGAGCGACCTATTCATGACATTCACTACCATCCCTGGTCTCATATTAGGGATACATTAACCCCCAAGTTTAGACAGAAAAATATCTTTTTTCTGTCTGCTTCTGTGATAATGTAGCAAATGTAGAGAAATATGTTAAAAAGAAGAAAAGCGTCCTTGCCTGAAGAAAAAAATTTCAATGATAGGCATCTCTTTCACTTCTCAGTGCATTTTTCCAGCTCTCCAGGCTCTGTCCTTCAGCGCACCTACGAAACAGTTAAAACTTCAGGCTATAAGGGAACAGTCAGCTTTCACACAGAGATGTTTCACTGTGAATGGCACAGCAATATATGAGTCATTTTTTTCATAGTGGGCATGTACTGCTCTGTCTTTATAGAGACATTTTTTTAATTTGGAACATAAATTAAATTAAATATTTATGCCAGAGCTGCCAAAAGAAAGATAAATAGGGCTGGCAAACAATTCTCTTAACAAAGTTCAATCACTGTAATGCACACTGTTGTCAAAGGGTAAGTGCAAGTTAATTTTTTCTTTAAAAGTTTTTCTCTGTTTTTCCTGACAGTCATGTCAGAAAAAAATGATAGTTTGAAAGGTGATTTATTCAGACCTGTGCTCAGCTAAAGTGAATATAATTTCTTTTCCCTTTGGCAACATCAGCAGCTGGTGAGTTCTTGAGGCTATTTATTTATGTTTACTAGTTGGTTTTGAGGAAGGTAGTTTCATTAATATATATTTTTAAGCACAAACAGATCCACCTACACAAAAGAGATTTTTTTTCTTTTTTATTTAACTGCAGACATCCAAAAGGAAATAGGATTAGAGCAATAACCTAAGCATAGCCAACCATGGTACCTCAATATCCTGTTTCTCTTACCCAGGTACAAAACTTGCTTGATCATCAGCAGGGAGAACAAAAAACTGTGTGTTCTGAAACTCAGATTTTCAACTATAGAGACATACTCTAAGAATTTTAAGAACCTTTTAGCACAGCTAGTGTCATTTCTGTCTTCCACACTGCCAGCTTCTCTTCCTCTCAACTCCATTTTAGTACCTGGTAAAGAAAGATTGGTAACACTTGGCAGGATTGAAGCTAAATGGCCTCATGCCATTTCTTGGAAGTATGTAGAAAAATTGCTGAAATACCTGAACTCCTAGGTCAGTGGCAAATTCCTGAAAAGCAGCTTACAGTCATGCCACAAAATGTAATTTTAATGTTACTTTATATGTCAAGTTCTCCTAAGCCTTATCAACTCAATTTAATGACCTTCTCCAAATCTTCTCTCAATGAACTCATGTGCCATGTGAATAAGGGTGGATTGTAAGATTAAGAGAAAAGTACTGGCCTAGTTTAAAATAAAAATTGCATAACTACATTCCAGCTGTATACCTTTCTGGTCTTAGTTTCCTTGATGACCCCAGTTACCTCTTCTTTGTGCTTCAATTTCCTCATTTTTAAACAACACTAATGTCTTGTCTGGCACAGTTTGATCAATAATACTGTTCGAAGAACTAGTAGCCTACATTCACTTCTGAAGGTCTTCAGACTCCTCTAAAAATATTGAAAGAGAAGTAAAAAGTACTGATCTACATTCCAGTCCCATTGTGAAATCTCCTAGTACCTTTCAGTCCACTCTCTGCAATACTATATATATATATTACAAAATCTCTCATGTATGCACAGTGTGATTTTAGCTGGCTCTTACTAAAACAACCCTTGAGCTAAGAACATGGGAAATAAAAACAGATACATTAACAGTATGAAACCCCTCACTGACTGGTCTAAATTATCATCACTGTGTTCCTTCTGCTGGAAATCCCTGGAGTCACCTTTTCAGCCTGCTGTATTTTCTCATTCATCATAATACAATGCCAGTCAGTTATAATTTACACTGCACAGTATTTTCTACAGATGAAACTTCTGAGTCCTACACCTCAAATATAAGCTGGAATCTTGAAAACAGTCCATTTTTTAATGACCAAACACTTCTACTGCAACATGAATTGTTGCCAATTATTTTTAATAGAATATCAACTACTACTTTCAAAGGTCAATATAAAGTTTGCAGAATACAAAATATTTGCCTTACCAAAAGAAAGAGAAAATTTCTCGTGGGAAAATTCCATATAGCCTTTTTTCTCAACAACAGAAACCTCAAAGTCAGAAACCTCTGAAATCTGCTGAAGAACATAAAGAAGAGATGCCTTAAGCAAATATTAGGGAAAACATACATGTAAGTAGAATGAAGGCCATCCACGTATTGTTGCCTGCCTCTCTTAATCTTTCCTTTTAGATGGAATTCATGAAATCTGCTACCTATGAAAACTTGTCACTTTTCAATGCAAAAAATACCCTTAGGCTGAGGACTAGTGGGGGTTCTGTACTGTCCTAATGGTCAGTTCACTTGCTATGCATACCAAAAGGGTGCTAGGTTTTGGGTGAATTACTTCTTTGTGTTGGACCATATAAAGCTTACTTAGAAATTAAATCACATATTTCATGACTGTCTTGAAAATCCAAGGTATTCTATCCTTCCTAATAAGGTTATATGTATATATATATTCACTTACTTAAATTCCTGTAGTCTGCATATTTTGCTTTCCATGCTCAAAAATACCTACATAAAAGGGAGGTCTTAGTGGAGTCAATGCAGCATTAGAACAGGGCAGGCATTTGAATGTGAAATTTTGAGCTAGTGGCTGCACTTTTGTATACATACATATCATGCTGTCTGAGAACACATCTGCTAATGATTCAATAAGCTTCAATGCTCACCTCATTTGATATCACAGGTGAATAAATGAAAGTTTTACTTTTTTTGATGTCTTATACCTTTACTGGCAGCACTGGATAAGCTTGAAGAGATTATAAGTGTCATTTCAAAATTCAGTATAATATGAAATAGTGTTCAGTTGTTGTTTATTTTTTCCCTTCTGGGGTGTTGCTTTATCTGCCAATGCAGTGAGATCTGCTTATCTAATCCTATTTATGACTCATGTATCTGCAATCTAGTAGCAACACTAGAACTAGTTTGCAAATTCAGCTTTTCTTCCCTCCTTTGAATAATATGTATAACAAAGAAATTTAAATTGGCTTTTTTGTTGATCGATATATTTTCAGACATACTCAGCCCCTTGAGATGGATCAACACCTGTTTTTCATCAGACACATGACAATTTTGAAAAATGGGCTAAAAGAGACAGATGCAAATACCAGCTTTATGAAACAACCACCGTGAGTCCCAGATCTGAGACCTACTGTTTCCCTGGACCAGCCTGAATATAGTTTAATGTTTCTCTGGTAAACATGCTTAGCCAAGTCATACAGAACTGAATAGTCACTCACCTGGAAGGCCGGTCCTAAGCAAATACTTTAGTGCCTGCTTTAGGGTATCCAGCTGCACAGCCACTTATAGATTGTAATAAAATGCGAAGCAGGTTATTCAATTTCCCAACCCTGCCAGTAGTTTCTGCCACAACCCTGCTTTCCTTTACTGGGACAAAACAGAGTCAGTGAGCCCTTCGCATGCTCAGTGAACTTGACCACCCCCCTTCTGGGCAAAACAGAGCATGAGCTTGGGAATTAACCAAAAATTACTCCCAGGACATGGACCGAAACAAGGTGTCCTGCACAGTGTCCTGAAAGGAGCTGGATGTCTTAGACTGATGTAAGAATACTACCACCTTGTCTGGAAAGAGGAGAGGTTTCTTGTGTGTTTAGTACACACTCACCTATATCATCACTGGCCTGCACCTACTGACCTGTCTTTTAAGGAAAGAATAGTATTTGAGACTGTTGGTGGAAGCAGTGTCTGGCCTCTCTTCTAGCAATTAGGTGCCATACTCACAAAAAGGAAATGGGGGGAGAGGAAGTCCAGAGGACAAAAAGGTCTTTAGAAATATGTTCTCAGAGTAGAGGATGGAAGCACCAGCCCTCAAAATGGAGATAAATGATAATGGGTTTTATCTACCTGAGCTTTTCAGACAATGAAGAAGTGGTCAAGATTAAGTCCACTAGAGAATTAAGATAACAAAAAGCTGGAAGAAACTCTCTTTGGTTTTCTTCTTGCTGAATAGAAAATCTTTGTTACTCTATTGTCACTATACTTGCTCTAGAAAGGCTGTCACAAGCCTAAGTAGATTTTCATTTCAAAACAGATATCCTAGCCCTATTAGATATGATTTGTGATCAGGGCTGGTACACAGACTCTTAAAATGAGGCCAGGTAAACTGCATACCTCTACTCCAAAAGCATGAAAAATCTCTAGTCAGGAAGAGGAGATCAGGAAGAGAATAAAATACATCATATTATGACCTTCACAGAGATTATTTGGATTTGCAGTGGTGGTAGTATTTGACCCAAAATAGTTTAACACCAGTTATACAGAACCATCATTATAGGAAACATATATATTTTTAATATTAATATTTGATTAAATGAGCAATTCTTGAACAAAATATTCAACCCTGTCAGAAAGCAGAAGAAGTGAAGGAAAATTAAAGGCACAAAAATGGCTTACCAAGGATTTTTCATATGGCTATACATTAAAGTAGAAGGTAACAAGACGGCTTTGAAGGATATGTTAAAAAGCCATGTCAGCTGCATTCCAGAGAATGAGAGAAAAAGTGGTGACAGAATTAAAATGGGGAGAGAAAAAAGGTGATGTATCAGTGGCAGAGTATATTTGTTTGAGTTTGGGTTTATTGGTAGAATTTTGAGATTTTATTAAAAAATACTTATTATTATACTGATAACCTAGCTTAAATGTTAATGTTTGAGTACATATCTCCTCATGCAAGATATAATTCATTATAATTACAGCACCAGTCATACATAAATGGAAAATAAGCCCTTAAATCAGTAAATCAGTTTTTAGTAAAACACAGCCACAGTACAAAGCATGAGAGAAGTGATTTGTTTAATGGTTAAGATACACACACTTTGTTTGCAAATCAGTATTTGGTGTTATCAGAACATGCAAGTTTTTCCATAGTTCCATTTCATCGATAGTGGTCATACACATTCAAACTGCAAAAATGTCTATCCTCCATATTAGTATTATTAGCAAACAATACAAAAGCATGTGTCTATAGAAAAAGCCATTTTTTATCTTATGAGGTTAAACTGTCATACTTTTTTCACTTCCCTCCTCTGTTTTCTTACCTAAAGTAAGATACACTTCTTGGGCTTGCAGATCTCTGTATTGATTTTTAATAATAAAAGTTTATATCACAATAAAAGTTCAATTTATTATTATATACCTTAAGAAATTATTAATTAGTAAAATTCTATATATTCTGTGATACTCTTTAAATTAAATTCATGTTTCTCTTCTCCAAATTATCTAACACTGTATTTATCATGATAATGACCATGACATTACCTTGACTGTTGTCATGCCAGACTGAAGACTTATATATCAGTATCTAAGTCATGCATCATGCTACCCACTAAAAAACAAAGGGGGGAAAAAACGTCCATTAGTGAAATATTGTGGTAAGTAGAAATAATTTAAAAGACTAACTGATCTTTTTTTTTTAAATTGCCTAGCAGAATATTATTTGGAAGTTAGTGGTTCTCAGCTCAAATGCATCTCAAAATATATAGTTTTGTCTTTATGAGTGTTTCAGTTCTTAGTTCCAATTCTTGGGGTTGCATACCAACCTTCAGTGGGAGTATAGATGTGATTGCTTGTGGAATCCTCTGAATCCTTTCCCCTCAGGGAAATCCCCAGAGGATTGCCTTGGAAAGATTTACCATAGAGTTCTCCACCTGGGCGGACAAAACTGACTTCCCCTCTGGAGTCTTGCATAACACTGTAATCCATCCCAGTTCCTTTCATTATATGTCCCAACTTCCCCTGGTTCCTCCTTTCCCTGTTCCCTCATGGTGTACCGCTGGTGGCCAGCCCATCTTCCCTAGAGGCCACTGCGCTTTGCTCTGCCCGTGCACCACTCCCCCCTGCCCTCCCATTTTTAAGCTTTGTGCAGACCGTGTGGTCTGGTCTTTGTCCTGGATCCCTCCAGTGGATGCAATAAACCTTCCCTGGAATACCTCATACAAAGACCCTTCCTGTCCTTCCTCTGCTGAGCTATCTGTGGTGTGTGTGTGTGCATGGACTTGAAATTTCTGTTCTCGTGGCCTCACCCTGAGCAGCTTCTGCAGGAGAAGCTTCAAGGAAGGTTGCAGCATTTCCGCTGTCCTGCCCACCCTGCAACTGTTGCTGACACCCGGAGGGGCCTCTCTGAACAACTGATCTGTAGCCCCAGCAATAATGAAAGAGTGAGACAGTCAGCAGAGCCTTACTCAATGTGCAGAAGCAACACAAGCCTCTTCACATGTCAAGACTATGTCTTCTCATAAGACATAATCTCACTAGTTGTAATTAAGAGCCAGGAGAACATAAAATAACTGTTAATGTAATCTTTCGTATAATTCTGATTACTTGGTAACAATTAATAAAGAACTTAATGAGGTTTGCCTCTAAACACAGTAACTTTAAAATTACCTCAAAAATACCAGCTCAACATTAAACCTATGTAAAAATTACCAAGTCAGTCATATCCTAACAGAAGCAGCGAGCTTTTCTTTCTCCTTTTTAAGAATGGCTGTGAGTTGTGATGTTCTGCAACCTTTAATTCATTACCGCTAACAAAGAGAATGAGAAAATTTTTAAAAAAGTTTACGTAGTCCATCCCCTCGTTGAGGACTATACGTATTAGACTTAGAATATTGCTCTGAAATTTTATTATTTAAAATGGATGCTAAGATGCATCTTTCCTTTTGCTTAAATACCCAAGGTTCCATAACCAACACTTCACACAACACAAACAACTATTTACAGTACTAATATATAATCCAGAAGGTTGGAAAGTCAGTACAGAAGTTTGGTGCTTGGTGTATTTTGATGTCATTCAAACCTCCTTATCTCCAAAACAAGAGGTTATTTCTAATAAATACAAATATTACCATGTGAGAAAAGGTTTAACTGCTTTATCAGGCAGCAGTTTCACTGAAGTCCATACAGGAGGTATATGATTAGGTGTTCACAGTCAGAATCTCTAAGTCTCTCTTAGGGAACAGCTGTTAAGCTATTAATACAAAATTAGTTTGCAGCTCTTAGTGGGCATATGCTAATAGCATAAAAATCACACTGAAATGGGCAAATAGATGGTTTGTTTGATGGCCATCTGAGAAGCCCATGGTGGGGCAGCTATTTGAGACATGTACAATCTATATTGATGCAATAAATGCTGAGTAAATTATGACAATCACAACTCTCCTATTTTTATGATAAAGAGCACTAGGAAAGAAGAAGATCTTTTGCAGAACTGTGATTGTCAAGAGGAGAATGCAGCTGCCTTGACAACTGTGGCATGAAGTTTGTGTTCATTACATTTCTGTCAGAATCCAAGCGCTAAATGTAAAAATTATATGGCAATTTTCTCTTCCCTTTCTCAACAAATATATGTGCTTTTCCTGGAACTCAGTAAACAGAGCAATTTTAATCTGCATGTATAGACTGCAAGAGTGCAATGCAGAGACTAAAACTGATGAATGTTAAGTAAACAAAAGAGTCTGGTTAGAAGGCATGCACACACCAGATAAGAATTAACGATCTGAGGAAATATGGCATTGTTCCTATTAAGGCTTTGAAACATAACTTTTTATTACTCTCTACTCTGCAGATATCTCAGTATGATGCTGTGATGCTTTTGCATCAAGCGGTGATTCAGATTTTATTAGTTAGTGAAATAGCACACTGTGCTAGGCACAAGTGCTGTGCCTAGCTGCCCAGGGCAGTGTCCAAACAGGTAATGCAAGCTCAGTAGTCCAGAATCCAAACTTACTAACCTGCCTTAAAAAGATCAATTACCAGGTAGCTCTTTCATGATCATTTTCATCTACAACCAAACCTGTGATTCCTAAGACTATGGAGTTTAACCAAATACCCCATTTTCAAAATTAGTTGCGTGTTATTTATTGCTAAGTTTTCTGTCTTACAAAGGTGAAAAGTTACAAATTTTACATTGAAAAATTATGGTATATGTGATTACTTTTCAAAGTTAAGGGAATACATAGGAAAATTCATTTAAGAGCAGAATAATATTATAGCTGATATCAACCTCAGTGTTACGTAGTAAAGTTCTTTCTGTATAGAATAAAAAATGAGCTCTAAGCACATGACACAAGTATTCAAATCGGACATTTACCTATTAACTCTATAATATATTCAAAATAATGGTAATACAGTGACTCATATGACTGACAGGAAAGAAACTATATTGGTAATCAGTAATCTAGAATTGCAGGAGGACTTCCAAGTTTTGAGATTATGAAAAGTAAGGACAGTCATGTAATTGAATCATATAAGGTTTCCTGCAACTGCTTTTCACACCTGTATTCTGTCTCTCTCTAGGTTGGATCACATTTAAAAACAGGTATTATTGTGACTGGTCCACCTCATCTGCCAGCATCCCTTCTTCAGCACTTGGTGCTGTGGAATATCTCTATCTGTTCCACCAATAAATCACAGCTAGGGACACCTTGATGCATAGACCACAGCTAGTGGCCACTTAATTTCCAAAAGCTACTGAACCTAATTGCATTTTGTAGCTGAGGTGAATGATAGGCCTGAATTGTGACAAGCAAGGTGAAAATACAGATAATGGTTTGTACTTGTGTGGTTGTTTGTACTAATAGACCTACAATAAGCACTTTCCTTTACACAATTGCATTAACAACATGACATTTATAGTACAGAAAAACAACTACTCAGAAATTGCAAGAATTTAATTTGTCCTCAATTCCACATAAATAATGTCTAAAGATAATTACCAGAAAGAAGCTGACATTAATCCAAACATCCAAATGATGAAAATAAGGAAACACAGAAAGAAGAATTAAAAGCATCAAAAATATTTACAGGTCAATATTATAAGGCAGGAGCAGAAAAGGTCAAGGAAAACTGCAAAAAATCTTTAAAAATACCAAGGCCAACCTCCAGATTTAACTACAACAATGGAAGAAAGATGGCGAAAACACAATTGGAAAGGAAAATAGATTATAATATACAACTTGGGAAAGAAATGACAAATGCCAGAGGAAAAAAATTCATAGGAGATAATGACCAAAGAAAAAGAGGGAAAAATATTATATGGAGAGATCAAAACATTTTCAAAGGTCTTTTAATACCTCAGATGACACAGGTCCTCAGAACTGAAAGCTTATCTCTGATAACTAGGTATTTTGATTAAAGGTATCATTAATTACATAGTGAATAATAGATTCTCTGTGACACAGTTTTGCTAAAAACAGACTTATACCAGCTGTAGATATTGTGTAGGAGGAACAATTGAAAAGATGAAGCTATTTTCCCAAGCACTCCTGAGTGTGATCTTTTAGTTTTGCAGGCTTTTCTCTACAAAGCTTATATATGGACCGCTCTCTTTCTGCTCTCTTTCCCACTCCCACTGGCACTATGCTCAGGGTTTCACTTCATTATCGAAGGTAAAACCCTCCCCTGTCTAAATTCTACTGCTCTCATCCCACGGTCCTTGCTGCAGCATCCCTACTGAAACAACGATAAAGACCATGCTACAGCCAGATTAGTGCAGAAACACCAGTTAATTGCGCTTCAAGTATGTCTGTGACATAGGAATTGCAACCCATGTCTTGCAAAGTAGAATAAATTACACGTTTAGTTATTTTCAGTGTTCGTATTTACTCTCATGACAGATGAATGACATACAGAATTGCGAAGACAGGCTGTTCTATGGAGACCAGCTAAAAGAATTGAGGCTGTTCAGTCTGGAGAAAAGAAGACTTTTCTTTTTTTACACCTTCCAGTACCTAAAGTGAGCTACAAGAAAGCTGGAGAGGGTTTTTTTACAAGGGTATGTAGTGATATAGAGGACAAGAGGAATGGCTTCAAACTGACAAAGCAGTACATTTAGACTGCTTATAAGGAAGAAATTCTTCACTGTATGAGTCAGTGGCACAGGTTGCACAGAGAGGTTGGGGATGCCCCACCCCTGGAACTGTTCAAATCCAGGCTGTCTGCAGCTCTCAGCAACCTGACCTAGTGTGAGGTGGCCCTGCCCATGCTTGGCCAGGGGGTTGGAACAGGATGATCTTTAAGACCATTTCCAGCCCAAGCCCATCTTTGATTCTGTGATCTTGAGAGGCTGAAACCTGTCTTTGAGGGAAAATTCAATTTAAGGGAAAATTCAATTTAAGGGAAAATTCAATTTAAAAGTTCAAGAGACATATCCAGAAACTTATGTACCAAACCTAAAATTAAAATTGCTTTTATGTTGCTATATAAAGAGGCCTACGAAATTTAGTAAATTTCTTTGCTGTTCCCTTCAAAAGTAGTGGGTCTCTTACTCTGCTCCCCCAAATAACCAAAACATCTGAAATACAAGAAACCCTAGGTCAATCAACATTCCATCCTGTTTTCCTTTTGGTCTGACATCTCACAGAAAATCACGCAAAGCTGGAAAAACATCATAAGGATAAATCCAACACTTTTTTATGTGTGTATTTATTTAAGAGTGGCAAACCAGGTAATTTTCTTTTAAATTACTGAAAACTGTTATGCATGAAAAATGCTTTAATTACTTTACCGCATTTTTTCTGAGACCAGGGGTTTACAATTGCAGCTTGAAATCTATAGAGGTATTGCAATTGGAGCTTCTGAGGCTCAGAGTTCGGGCAGAAACTTACAAACTGCACTGCTTTGAATAGATAGATCATAACTGACATGAGATTGTCGGGATTTCACCCCAACCAGCAGCCAAGCCCCAGCAGCTGCTCACTCAGTCCCCCACCAGTGAGATTGGGAAGAGAATCAGAAGGGTAAAAGCCAGAAAACTCATGGGTTGAGATAAAAAGTTTCATAGGAAAAGTAAAAGCCAGGCGTGTAGGCAAAACAAAACAAGGAATTCATTCCCAAGGGCAGGCAGGTGTTCATCCATCTCCAGGAGAGCAGGGTCCTAGCAGCTATAACCTGACCTGGGCAGACAAACATCCTCACTCCAAATGTGTGCCCTTCCTTTTTCTGCCCCCCACTTTGTGTACTGAGCATCATGTATCGGGGTCTGGAATATCCCTTTGGTCAATTGGGGTCACCTGTCCCAGCTGTGCCTCTCATCTAGCTCCCATATACCCCCAAACTCCCTCACCACCATGGCAGTACAAAAAACAGAAAAGGCCTTGGCTCTGTGCAAGCCCTGCTCAGCAATAACAAAAACATCTCTATATTACCAGCCCTGTGTTCAGCACAAATCCAAAACACAGCCCTACAGTAGACACTGTGAAGAAAATTAACTCTACCCCAGCCAAAACCAGCACAGAAACACAATGTTTAATAAGGTGTTCTGCATGACCCAGAAAATACATCTTTTCACGTATTTTTTCATCATGCCTTTCTGGTGATTCTAAGATTCAAGTGTTGAACATCTTATCCCTGCTCCAGATTTTATACTATAACCCAACTATTCCCCTAACAATTCAAAGGCTGTAAAAGAGGTAGGTGATAAATTCCCTAGAATGGAAGAGAAATTAGGGACTTAATAAGGTATGCCATTCTCTTTTAAAATTTTTTTATCTTTTCACAGTGTCTGATTTCTCATTAGCAGTCAAATACAGGTTATAGAAGACTGTATGTCACAGATGAGGAAAATGTTTCAGCTCTCTGACTGGGAAAAAACTTCAGGCATTTGAAGGTGACACTGAAAATTAAATTGTGTAGTTTTCAAACATGAATGAAGGAAGAGAAATTTAGGGGTGACAAAATATATTCTACTGCAGACTCTAAGGAGATTGTTTTTGATTGTCATTTTGTGAAAGCAAACTGCTGTCACTAAAGTGACAATAGAAAAAAAAGAGATAAAATCTAATAGTAGAGAAAAGAGAAATGCTGAGAGAATCACAGAAACCTATTACATAGAAATACTTTGAAAGAGGGGAGAGGCAAATTAGAAGGGCAACTAAGGGCAACTAAGGGAAAAAAATGAGTACCTCTCATTCATACACTTATCTCCTTGAACCTGCAGAAAACTAGAAGTATAGAATGAGTTCTCCAGGCTTCTACTTTTAGCGAAAGCCATCAGGTTCTAAAGGGCTTTGTCGTTGTCAGTAAGATTGTAACACTCCATCTAATCCTCATGTCCTTCTCAGATGGGCCAGGACAGAGTGAGGAAGGGGACAAAAGGACCTACACACAACTGAGGCAGGAGCACTGTGGCTCTGCCCACCTGGCATAAAGGCAGTGGGAATGGGGCTGACTCCTTCCTGGTAAGGTTTCCAGCCCTCATAGGGTAAAGTCCTGAGCCCAGGTCTTACCTCATGGCTGAGCTTGCTCCAGGCAGTGGCCAGACTGGAGACTTCCCAAGGTCCTGAGTTGTCCAGTGGCACTGTGTAGTGGGCCACACACTAGCAGGGAGCAGGACTGAGAAACAGGTACTTTGTGCTTCATAAGAAACATCTAAGGGACTCTCAACTAAATTATTTCGAAAGCCCAAGTTTGCTGACTGAAGATGACAGAGAAGGAGCAGTTCAGTTTTTCAGCAATTCTTTGTGACCATGGTGCAAACTTGAAAAATCAGGAATTAAAGTGAAAACTACCAGCTGGAAATTAAGTTGGATGTACATGAGGAGGAAGTACCTCTGAAGCAAGGAATAATATCTTTTTCAGCAATCAAGAAGGTGAACAAATGTTTGAGCATCATCGTGAATATGAACTAGCCAGGCATATGTCAACTGATTAGAATTTTTCTTCTTTGTAGCTCTACCAACAATCAGTACTCAGTAACATTATGGGATCAAAAGTTTTGGAGTTCCAGAATTAAAAATGTGTTAGGGAAGAGGATGAAGTTCTCTTAAAGCTGGAATAGAATTCAGCAAATGGTTTAAGCTGAAGAAAGGGAATGTGGGAATAAGCAGAAAACTCGTAGGAGGATTGAAAATATGCTTAAGTGACCTTGCAGCTGGAAATAACCTGTGATAAACCTGTGTGAAAAGCAGACTGGTGATTCTCTAGCACAGATTGAGTTTAACCATGTCTGCATCTCCACTTGTGTGTCCCTTCCTGACTGCTGCTTCAGAGATCACCCAGTTATCAAAGTAACAGAAATAAGTTTGCTCTTTGTGTTTTAGCCAGGGGTTTGTGGTTCTCCCAGCAGTCTGCCTGTGCCAATTCAGAGAAGAAAAGCTCTATTATTCGTACTGCAGTTCCAACCCAATCTCTGATCTGTTCAGAGTTTTTTCTGGCACAGACCTGCTTACTGACGTTCACTAGCTGCTGAAATGAGGACAGGCCCTCTGAATAAACGTTTCAGGATTATGAGGTGGTAATTACTGCTGCACCTTCTCTGGCTTTACAAAGAAGAACCTCAAAGTGTCTTAAGAGTAATCTAATGTAGGTTCAAACTGATTATTAAAATCTAACTGGTCTTTTAAGGCCCCCAAGGAGAGAGCAAACCCCTACCCCTGACACTGTAAGACAGGTCAGTGACACTGTAAGACAGTGCAGAATGCTGAGATGCATTTTACTGTGACAGTTTGGTTTTACTATTGCAAACAAAATCCTTTCTTAATACATTTATGTTTTGTGTTTACTGGTTTAATGCCTGCCTTTTTAAAGATGGCTTATTCCCTGAGATATTCAACAGGCTAGGTCCTTACAAGGTGGGCTAAAAGTTCCTAAAAAAAATGTTCCTAGCTACTCCATTTAGTTAGGCAGTGTTTTTTGTGGTTTTTTCTTTCTTGACTCAGAATGAGCATGCTTTTTGAATACACTGGTTTTGTGGGGTGTTTTTTTGTTTGTTTGTTTGTTTGTGGGGTTTTTTTGACAAACCAAGTTTTATTTATTTCTATTCTTCAAGAAATGAAACTTTTCCTATTAATACAAATGAGCTGGTTTTGGGGGTGGGTTCTGGGTTGTTTTTTGGCCATGGTTTAATATTTTTTTTCCCTGTTGCTGTTTATATAATTACCTCTTAGAGATGTTTATCACAGGGAGTTTTCAATGGTGCAGTAATATCTGGAAAGCTTTTGACTGCTAACACCTTTTAAAATATTTTTATTGACCATTTCATTGAGGTAATTGAAGTTGATAGCAAAGTTTATTGGTGGAATTGTATTGGTGAAAATGCTGGAAGCTTGTACAAAGTTTCCTTTGTTTCTTGTAGGGTTTATAGCTGTTATTACTGATGTTCATATGCACTAAAGGGTCCTCCTCATCATCATGAACTTGGTTTTTTGAAGCAGCTTCTTAGGCTGGACTCATTTTCACAACTTGTATTTTTGTTGTTGTCATTGTTTTGTTTTAGGCAGGTCTTTGGGGGGGTTTCTTGTGGGTTTTGAGGGGTTTGTTTGTTTGTTTGTTTGTTTGTTTGTTTGTTTGTTTGTTTGTTTGTTTGTTTGTTTTGGGTTTTTTTTGTTCAAACACTATTTTGTTTTATGTAATGGCCATAGGTACCTTTAGGCTGTAGTCTGGGTGTATAATGGAGACTTCAGCTTCTGAGCTGAAATTTGACCAGAATAGTTTCCTCTTTAGTCTTCTCAAACTTCAAAGTGGTTTTGATGTGTTTTTTCATAAATGGGACTTCTGAATTTAGCAATGCATTAACCACATTTAAATGTTAAATATAATATTTTTAGGGTTTATTTATTGTAAAAGCTTTGTATCAAATAAATCTTCTAAATCCAGGTGCTTTTTCAACTTCTGACAAGTTAAGAAGGTCATCTCTTTTGGATTTTATTATCTCAAGATATAAAGAGAAGAAGATTAGTCCCAGAATACCCGTTATAAGTAGTCATAGCTCTCAAGTAACTCCACTGATGCTAAGAGGAATTTTCTTATGTCACTCAAGCAGCCAAGTTTAGACGCCTTATTCAAAACAACGAGCATTTGGGGGGGACATTCTCTAATATTTAATTTTAAAACTATTTTGTTTAAAAAGGGAGATAGGAAAGATAAGGAGATCTTTTTGCTCCATGTGACGTTTTCTGCTGAGATTGTAATAATATTGCCTAAAAACACAGCTTGGGATTTGAGACTTTGGAGCCCAGTGAGGCTTGCACTCTTTGAATTCAACAAGTTATCCTAATACCTAATTCCATACCTGCAACTAACTTAATAGTCTCATTTTTTTGAAAGATGCCCCAACTGGCTAAACCTATGTTATCTTGACCATAACCACCTAAATTTAAGCATAAAACAAGGCAAGATGAGCACTTACATCCTGATGTATTTGATTAAAGAACACTCTCATGTTTACTAAATTTTTTGTTGATGAGAAGGGTGTACCTGTGTGTGAAAGGAAAGAATGTTGTATGATAATTTTGGGGGATTTTAAACATGTCTGTACATTTCCAGCAGCAAGTTATACTATTACTGTAGGAAGGAATTTCTCTTTCATTGTTTCAAAATCTGTGATATGGAAAACATTTATTTCTTTTTTGTTTTAAATCTTCATTAAAAAAGCATTTATGCTCCCAGCAGTAGTAATAAAAAAGAGAAAGAACGGAAGGTAGGACTTATTTGCAGTGTCCTTTTCTGCTCTTTGCCTGTGGTAAGGGTACATTGCATAACAATGCACACACTAAATGATAAACTGTTCAGCAAATAAACACTGCCCTCTGTGGGAAAAAAAAGTCCCTCATCTGCTACAACTTTCTGCAAGTTTTTCAAAGTGGTGCCACACCTAGTGTCAAAATATTAGCCGTGGTATGCTTATAAGAGGAAATGAACGTTCTTTTAGGGTAAAACTTGTGGCCTCATCTAATACAAAGTTCTAATTTGTCTCTAAAACTATATAGCAATGTTAATTACAGGCAATATCCAGAAGCAAAAGACAAAAGGATAAAGGATTTTCTTTTATTTGAAAGGTATGGTTTAACAGAAGATTGCACTGTAGCTCCAGCAAAATAACTCTCTTACTTCCAGCCACAGCAAAATGGAAATTTTCTGAATATTAACTTTTCCTGAATCTCGGCAATACAGGGATTTTATGCTAATTTTTTGTCTTCCCTTTTATCCCCTCTACCCAAAGAAGAAATTTTTATACTGGTCTACACTGCAATATTTTTGTGACAGCTCTTACAGAAGAAAAATACAACAGAAAAATGAAAATATATGCGAGAGATAACAGGAGCCAGCAAGCTAACTCCTTAGTTCTCTAAAGGCCATAGGATATATTAAGCAACAACCAGAGAATCTGAAATCACCTGAATCTCACTGTCTTCTAAACTAGTTTCATTATGCATCGTTTTCAATAGAAGGAAGGAAAGCGTACACTTTTGCCACCCACATTCTATGACAAGACACATACTTACAGGCTCAGGTTGAATCAAGGAAAAATATTTTTTACCACCCTGAAACACATGCCTTGGTTTGCAGAAGGCAAGGTCATGGCCTTGCTCTTTCCACAGTTCTTGCCTTCTAGCTACCTGAAGCAAATAGGGGCAATAGGTCAGAAGGGCGTGCACAGGTCCTGAAGTGTCTCAGAGGGAATGGCGTGTATGCAGTGGTGCCATGTGCAGCACATGGCACCACTGCACATTCACCAGGGAATGCCAGTCAGCAGTGTTTCACCCTCTGGGGAGGAATAAAAGGGTGAAACTCTGCATTGCTCAGAGGGGCTCCTATAGAGAAATTAGTAAGGAACTTCCCAACTAAATTAACAAATTACATTACTAGACTGCAGGAGAAAAATTGCCATATCATCTGCAATTGAACTAGAATCTAGCAGACTGTATAATCTCCTTCTCAATTTGAACAAATTTTAGTTTTCTAATTTATGTCTAAAAGAGTAAAAAAGCTATAAATTTAATGAGAAACTATAGGCCCACTGCAATCAGTAAAGTCCTCTTGTCTTTATGTCAAATTTTGTATCCCAGTTAATCCAAGAAAATAGTTTCTTTCCTCATGGATCCCCTCAGTTGATTATACTAAAAAAAGACCTCCTATTTCAAGATTCAGGAGCTAACCCAGTGGAGCATTTCTCTATTAATACCTTTTACAATTGCTCTTCTGGTCCTAGTTAAAGTTATGTAGACAGGCTGTGACATAGTACTTGCAGTTGTTTGTTTTCTTAAACTGGTCTGGAAGCGACAGTGTTGATCAGCAGACAGCAGAAGATGTGAAACTGTTGCCAAGGGCAGCTCCTGTGAGTTGTGTGGTGTTTTGTCTCTCACTCAGTGCATAAACAGTTTCAATACAGGTTTTCCGATTTTAAGGCAAAGACTACACAAAAATCTAGTCTAGAAGGACCAGCCAATGTACTTACATAGATTTTAAATGAAAAAAAGTTTGGATAGCCCCTTCACTTCTACTGAGCTGCACAGCTAATAAATCCTTATCATTCATCTTTAATCTAGGGAAAACTATTACTTTATGAATTTTATGGTGTCTTTCAGAGGATGTCAAATTGCTAAAGATTCAGTAAAACATTAAATGTGTTGTTTATTATTTTTTCAGTATGGATGTAAAACTGTTCGTCATAGAGGTTTATAGAGCCTTTCAGGAGATTCTTTGAATTTTATATCAATACTTATCAGCCCTGAGAACTGCCTCCTGTATTTACTACTTTGTAAAGTGAATGAGGCAAAAAAGGGGGCAGCTTCACTTACAGAAATTTTAAATTCCCACTGCCATGGTAACACTGCTGCATGTTAGGAAGCTTTTCTGAATATTCTGAATTTTTCTTCTATCCCTGCCTTTGCTCAATACATCTTCAGTGCTCACATGTTTAAGTCACCTGACAAAAGCTTTTTTCTTTTTTAATAAAGCCCTGCTGCTGTTATTATTGTTGTTGCTGATGTTATTTTATTGTTGTTGGTAGTGATTTTGTTAATGTTAATGTTAATGTTAATATGTCAACTTCAAAATGTTTCCTTGCACAGACAGGGATATCCTCTGTGTAAGAAAATGCTTCATGGCAACTTTCTTCCCAATCTTGGACAGGAGCAACAGGGTCCCAACAGGTTTTAATCCTCATCCTTTCATGCAAGTATCCTGCATTTTCACAGTTTTTCCTCTTGCACCCATGATGACTCATATATAAGAAAGATTTGAACAAAAAAAAGGGCCAGAAGTATCTACACAGTCACAGGCCAGTGCTTGCTTGGGGGAGTTCAGGGCTGAGAGTCAGGTATTGTAAATCCTGAGGGCAGTTTCCACAAGTAATCCTGACACATCCACTTTCTGTCTCAATTTCCTCTTAGGAAACTTAGGACTTCTTGAGTGTAACATTTCACAATCTATTCAGAGATCTTTAGCACTCAGAACCAAAACCTAAGAACACCAAATTTTAACTTTTTAAAGCATGCACGTTTGAAATACCTCAGGTTTTAGGAATTATTTTCTTCACAAAGTGAGTAGAGTTGTACCAACAGTGTAACGTCTGTCTCTGTAATCTCTCTGTGCTTCATTTTCCCATCTTTAAAACAGAGATTGTGCTTCTTTTTCACCCCTGACATGTGTGTTGAGACATCTAGGCAGCCAGTGTCAGAGGAAAGAGAGCAAGACAAGGCTAATGAGGAGAAAGACTTTTTTTATTTAACAAACTGAAGTGGTTTGAAAATAGCAGATATGCAACTAAACAATTAAGCCTTCATTCAAATCCTCTTACAGAATTATTATCATTTCTTTTGAATGCATATAACTTTCATTCTTTCTCTTTTTGGCACAATTCTCATTATTGAAATATTTCTGAAACATAAAATAACATACTTGTACCGTGATTGTTGTGGTATATTTTAAATGTATTTTCATACTTCTATTCATTGTTTGTTTGTTAACAACCATGGACACAAAAGTCTCCAACGCCTAATAAAATTCCTAACCATAAACATCCCCAAAAAAACCATTTTCATGGAGAAGTAAACACTAGGATTTCAAAAGCATTAAAGCATTGGAGAGAAAATGTAAGCTTCTACTTAGAGCTCCAGTATCATAGTACAGGTAACTGCCTGTAAGTGTAGCAGTGCAGTGTTTCCTGCCATGATAAAAGAAGAGGGTATAGCTGTGTTTCTGCTGAAAAAGTAACTTTAACCCTGAAATGATTTGTTGATCATATCGCTTGTCATTACTCCAAGAGCTCTAGACAGATATTACTTTTTTATTTTAAATGTAAATGAATAAATAAAAGTACTGATTGATATAAATGCCATTATATAGTTTTCTAGTGTATTTTTCTAATACAGCATGCATTTTATATTCTTTGTTTTTGGGAGGGAGTGTTGCTTTTTGGTCTTGCAGATGGAAGCAACATTTCTCAGTCCATGATATTGAAACTCCACTTCTATGATAGAGCAACTGGGGGTTTGCAAGTGATACTTCAATTACATGACAAAACACACTGATCATATAAACTTATGTACACTTATCCCACCTTTAAATTAATTCAAATGCAGTTGTCTATGAAACAGTTAATTTTAGAAGTAATGCATCATCTCCCTATGCCATTCTAATGCAGTCTGATAACCTGTCCTCCTAGACAATTCAAAAAACCAAAGTAAGCATTGTATGGGGTGTTCCTGGTGATCTAAATGAAAAAAAGCACATCTGTGCACAAGATAATGAGACAGTACTGATGATCTGTCTATGCACAGAGCTAATGGAAAGGATTGGCAATATAAGCTGATATTTCACAGTTCTGTTCTAGAGGCATTTTGTTCCATATTTTCATCAGTGATCTGGATGCAGGGGCTGAACTTGTAATTTGGCTGATGACACCAAACTGGGAGGTGTTGACTCTCCCAAGAGACCTTGAAGGGTATCTAGCGAGATTGGAGCATTGGGCAGTCACCAGTGGCATGAAATTTAGCAAGACCAAATGTGGGATTCTGTAATTGGATGGGGTAAGTCTGGACACAGGTATAAACTGGGAGAGGAGTGGCTGGAGATGAGCCCTGCAGAACAGGATCTGGGGTTGCTGGCTGGTAGCAGGCTCACTGTGAGCCAGCAGTGTGCCCAGGCAGCCAAGAGGGCAAACTGCATCCTGGGGACATCAAACACAGCACAGCCAGACGGTCAGACAGATTATCCTGCTGTATTCAGCATTGGTGTGGCCTGAGCTGTGCTGGGCTGCTCCATTTGAGAGGGAGGTGCTGGTCCTTGATTGTGTCTAGAGACAAAATAAAACACTGGAACAGACTATGTAGCAACGTGGTTGAAGCCCTGTGTCTGTTGGTGTTCAAGAGATATTTGGACAATGCTCCTAATAACATGCTTTAACTTTTGGTTGACTCTGAAGCATCTGGACAGTTGGACTGGATAATTATTGCAGGCCCCTTCCAACTTGAATATTCTATTTTTGGTAACTCGACTGTGGATGGATGGATGGATGGATGGATGGATGGATGGATGGATGGATGGATGGATGGATGGATGGATGGA
>VXAX01004557.1:232-25560 GCA_013399835.1 Leptocoma aspasia | reverse complement strand
GGCGTTGTACAGGGATAGATAGTTTGAAGCATTGGACAATAATTAATGGTGTGAATTAACAAGTCCAAGTGCCTTATTCTGCACTTGTGACAGAGTGACTAAGGGCACAGGTACAAACTGGGAGAGAAGCGGCTGGAGATGAGCCCTGCAGAACAGGATCTGGGATTGCTGGCTGGCAGCAGGCTCACTGTGAGCCAGCAGTGTCCCAGGCAGCCAAGAGGGCAAACTGCATCCTGGGGACATCAAACGCAGCACAGCCAGACGGTCAGAGAGATTATCCTGCTGTATTCAGCATTGGTGTGGCCTGAGCTGTGCTGGGCTGCTCCATTTGAGAGGGAGGTGCTGGTCCTTGATTGTGTCTAGAGACAAAATAAAACACTGGAACAGACTATGTAGCAACGTGGTTGAAGCCCTGTGTCTGTTGGTGTTCAAGAGATATTTGGACAATGCTCCTAATAACATGCTTTAACTTTTGGTTGACTCTGAAGCATCTGGACAGTTGGACTGGATAATTATTGCAGGCCCCTTCCAACTTGAATATTCTATTTTTGGTAACTCGACTGTGGATGGATGGATGGATGGATGGATGGATGGATGGATGGATGGATGGATGGATGGACGGACGTCCCATGCCCACCAGAGCTGTGCTATTACTCCCCTCCCCAACTGGACAAGGGAGAGAAAATATTCATGATTCCCTACCTCCTCCCTCCAGCAGACAGGGAGCTAGGAATGGGGGATTATAGTCAGTTCACCACAAGTTGTTTCTGCTGCTACTGCTTCCTCAAGGAGAGGACTCCTTCCTCTGCTCCAGTGTGAGGTTGCTCCCTACAGTATCCCATGAACTTCCCTATGTGAGTCCTTCCCTTGTGTTACAGTTCTTCATGAACTGCTCCAGTGTGGGTCTCTTTTTATGGGTGTAGTCCTTCAGGAACAGGCTGCTCCACCCTGGGTCTCCCATGAGTCACAAGCCCTACCAGTAAATCTGCTCCAATGTGGGCTTTCCAGAGGTCAAAGATTTCTTTCAGGCATCCACTGGGATCCTCTATGGGCTGCAGGCCTATAGAGGATCCGAGTGGATGCCTGAAAGAAATCTCTGCTTCACTGTGGACCTCCATGGACTGCAGGGTCACATTCTGTTTCACATGGTCTGCACAAGAGGCCCCAGAGGAATGTCAGCACTGGTGTCTGGAACACCTCCTGCCCCTCCTTCTTCACTGGCCTTAGTGTCTGCAGAGCTGTTCTTCCCACATATTTTCACTGTTCTCTTCTCTGGGTGCCATTACGTCTTTACAGTAGCTTTTTTTCTTTCTCTAATATTTTATCTTAGAGTAGCAGCCACAGTTGCTGGTGAATTTGGTCTTGGCCACCAGTGAGCTCATCTTGGAGCCAGCTGGCATTGACTCTCTGAGACATGGGGGAGGTGTCCGGCAGCTTCCCACAGAAACCATCTCTGAAGCCCCCTCCCCTGCTGCCAGAATCTTGTCATGTAAACAAATACGCTTTTCCATTCTCCTCTTCTCTTCCCTCCCCTTCCCTCTTCACCCACTATAACCTCCCTTAAGGCTGTGACATGAGTGCAGAATGTATTTGTCTTATATAGCATTGACAACAAATCTGTTCTAATAATTGTAACAGTTTGGTAAACCTGAATGCAGATCAGATTTTTTCTTCCCAAACCTATTTTTTTCATCTTCTCAAATCTAGAGACTTTGAAATATCTACCGGACATGCATTTATGTCCTTTATAGCACAGTTGTCACACTAGCAAAGTTATATTAAACGCCTGTATTTATGATCCTAAGACATTCTCAACCACTGAGGAAATTACAGGATCTGCATCTGAAGTTTCAGTGCTCCCATTTTATTAACAAGAGACTTTCTTGTTCTTTTGTGTTCCTAGGAAAACATATGTAGATACCTTGGTGTCTTTTCAAGACCAACCAGAAACAGGCCAAGTTAGACAAAAGCATCTATGAAATTTTATTCAATAACTAAAAACTCTGTTTCTTTTATGTTATCAGTACTACAATAGAGAATAATCTGCATAGCTGCAGCTGAGACCATTTCGCTGCATCACAGAACCAACTCCTAATGGAAAAACCTACATTTTTTTAAAGAACACACTCACTGGTTTCCTTATACATTTTCACCTGTAATGTTGAATTAGGGAGAAAAGCTATTCATTCTAGGGATTGCTTATTACAGTTAGTCCCAATGCAAAGGTACAGTGCATAGCACAGGAGGGCTATACTCTTATCTGAAGCTTAACTGACAAAAAGTTAAGTCAGAAGAAGGATTACAGGGGCTAGAAGGACTAGAAGGACTGCTTTTCACACTCCAAAGTTTAAGTTGTTCAGACTGATCAGTGAAGAATCATCATCTTCACATACAGAATTTTGATATGTTGCTTTGAGATCTCAAGCTGCTTGAATCTAGCATTGCAGTAATGAATTTACACTACAAAAAATGCAGACTTGGCTATTGTAAGAAATCTTTGAAAAAGGAAGATGTTATGTCTCTTAGCTTTATTGATTATCTACTCAGGCTAGAGTACTCACTGAGTTGTACAAGAGTTTGCCTATAAATGTCTTTTTTTACAGAATGTCATGTAATCAACTTCAGTTTACAAGACTATTCCCATCTGCCTGTACTATATTTATTCTGTATCCATATGGTAAACCAAAAATTTCACAACTATCCATTCATTAACAGGTATCTAAGAGAATAGTTTAATTGCAACTGTTACAGCTTCAGTGCTTCCTGCTTCCTTTGCTTAAATGATTATGCTTCCTTTTCTCCTGTACTTGAACTTCAGCTTGCATCATTTTTTATTCTGATGGATATTTTTTCTCTTGCCTACAGGCTGGAAAATAATTTTCTTAATTATTCTGTGTGACCTTGATGCAGAATTTTATTACCAAATTACTAGATTTTCTAAATTAACAATTATTAAATTACTACCTTGATTGCTAAACACTCTTGTTCCATAAGAATGTGTCCACCTTAAATGGACTTATTGTTTATAGTAATGAATTTTATAATAGCAGTTTTAAAAGAAGGAACTCACAGAACGAATATATTTATGAATGTCAATAATCTTCCTAAACAGTTGCCTACTTTTCACACCGAAGTACTCAAAATGTTTCTACAGGTCTTGCAACAGTTCTGTTCAACCTATTGTCAAGGACTTTACTACACTGAGAACAAGTTTTACAGCAATGTTTAAGAGTTGCCTCAAATCTTCAGCTATGATATTAGTGAAGAGCTGGTACTGTCAACAATGTACCCTGACACCTCACTGATATTTAAGAGCATTTTAGTGACACATTTTCAAAAGTGTTTGAAGATATATAGGTAGGCACAGTGTGGGATTTTCACTAGATGAAAATACATGTCTTTGAAATCAAGGGGCATGATACACCCACACTCTGCTGTGCTGGAAACCTCTCTAGACACCTCCTTGCTAATGTTACAACACATTTAAATTCTTACTCCCTGGCAACTGAAGATGAGCCATTATTCTCAATTTTTGATCTTCTAGCTCCGAATAAATTGTAAAAATTAGTCAGAATTATGTCTTCCTTGCCTTATCTGCATATCTGTGTCTTCAAGCAAAAGTCAAATGTGATGCTTCAGTATACAGTACCTACCCTTTTTCTCATTGCAGGGCCAAGGAGCTCAGCCGTGTGAGAGTGTTCCTATGCTTTTACCACCAGACAGAGTAGGAAACAGTTCATGCCTTGAAGATAATCAAACTGGGCAAACAAGACGATAATGCTTTAATACCAAGTGTGAAGTAGGATTATAATTTCATAGAGAAGGAAAGGAGAGGCCATAGTATATTTGTAAGGTGATAGAAGAGGTCTGGGACTAATATATCAGTTTCTTCAAAATCTCAGACCAATATTTTGGCCATAAACAAAGGACAGAATGTCCAAGGAACAGTCTGCTTTTCCACACTACACAGATTTTAGAAATTTATTTATTTCTTTTAAAATCTGTTTTGAGATAGCTTCTATCTTTGATTTACTCAGGTAGTAAGATGAAAGGAGAAAATTAGTAGAGTTGGAAGACTTGAGCAAAATATCCACCTAGATGTCTGGACTGAGTACTCCCTTGAACAGTCTTCAGTGTTAAATTCAATTATTCTTATCACCTCTAATTCCTAAAGGAGATATCTGAAGAATGTCTTAATGAGATTTCGAGGTACTTAAGGAGAATCTAGGCAGATTTGGCATTTAAATTTTTTTATCCATAGGACTATTCAGCACCATGGAAAAACTGTTGGGAAACAGTTCCAATTTGTTCCTTCAGAGTATTTAGCTAACAAAGCAAAAGGACAATGTAAAAGGACATTTGAGAAGAGCAGAATGAAAAATAAGCAATCTATCTATATTTATCTGTAGTGAAATACAGACAGCTTCATAATCACTGAAGCCTGCTCACAGGCACACAGGATCCATCATCAGCTCAGTGCTGCAAACTTGAGGGCAGATAGAATCTAAACTATAAAATTCAGCCACTTACTAAGACCTTATGAAAACAGACCTGTGGTTTCAGCCTTATAGCAGTCTTTTTCTCTATTACACAGCTGAAGGCATAAAAATACGCTCAGCTTGGAGCAGAAAAAGGGCTATCTGAGGTAAAAATCAAATAAGGTTCGATCCAGGTGTAGTGTAAAACGGAGGTTCCTTTAAAGTGAACCTGTCAGTTAATGTCCAGACTTGGCTTAATAAAGAATTTGCAAAACATAACATTAAGAGCAATCTGTTCTTGACAGCTCTTCAATCATTTAGAAATGTTCTCGGTATTTCAGAAAAACAACAGCACTATGCTACTCTGTGAGAATCAGTGAGTAAAAATGGCTATAATTAATGAATCTAGTGTCATAGTTTGAGGGGTGGGTAAATACATATGCTACTGGGTCTACACCTCATATATGAGACAATAATATATATCATACCTGAGGCAGAAGAGCCCCAGAGCTAGAATTTTATTTCTTCTCACCTACCTCAAAAGCAAAGGACTCTCAGCATTTCCAGATGTGACACCTAAGTTTTATTCAGTTCTTTTTTTTCCAGTTTTAGAAAATTCCATGTTACCTTTATAACACTTATATTAATATATCCTAAGATTAATCTGGATCTAGAGCTATTAAAAAGAAATGTTTTAAATGTGTCTTTTGTTTTTTTAAGAAAATGTCCCATCATGCAGTTTAATGAGGATTACTGAAACTATTCCGTTCTCACCAAGGATTTATTTTCCCCAGTTCTAAGAATGATTTAAATTTGACAAAAAAGCACCTTTTTTAAATTACAAGTTTACATTATGCTTTGTTTCATTCCCATGCAAAACTGAATAAAGTGGGAGGAGAAAATGCACCTCTCAACCATATTATTATTAGAGCACTGAGATTACCAGTGCACTTAGCACTTTCAAACAAAAACCAAAAATTGCCTTAAAATCAACTGCTGAGGAGCAGAAAGATCTTTTTCAAACAGAAGCTGTGGTCCCGACATGAGAGGCATGTGAGGCAGATCACATTGGCTGTGGATGTTCAGCTGACTTCAGGGAGCCACATGTGACAACAACTGCTACAGTATCTGCAATTCTTTAAAGTTCAGTTCCGAACTTTTATTTGTAAAGGCATATCTGTTGGTTTCCTCTTGAAAGGACAGGTCTTTCTGACAATGTCTATGGAGAAAACTGTTTATTTATTTTGCCTGCTCTCCAAGAGTAGTGAATTAATAAATGCTCTAGGAAACTAAAAATATTAACTTAAACTACAATTAGGAAGATAAATAAAGAAAGTTCTGTTTAACTTTTTGTTTATGTTAACTTTTTAGGTTAAGAGTCCTTGTTTCCCAGCCTCTAAGGAAATGCCATCAACAAAGCAAATCAAGTAACAAAACCTTGGTTATTTTCTAATATACTTGCAACTGTGCCTTCAAAGAGAGATGAAATATGTTCCCATTAAATTTTAAGGACTCTTCCTCAAGGAAGGACAAGATATGTAGTTCCTTAGCTGGAGTTTTGCCAACTCTTCATGTGACTACAGTACTAAATGCAGGGATAAAATCATTTTAGATAAATACAATGCATCAGAGGTTATAGGAAACACTAAAAAGATAAAGTACAAAAAGGTTTGTTTATTATTTGCACACATATCTGAAATGAATAGTTATCAACATAAGTCTTCCTTTGGAACTAAATAAAGGTTTAATAAATGTGCATATTTGTATTTTGGAAGATGCATTCATGTAGCAAACCTCCATACGCTGATAAAATAAGTCTTGGGGTTTGTGAACTCTTAAAAATGAAACAATAAATGTTTCTTCCAATTAAATGTTGAAGCCTGTTTCAGCACTGATTATTTCTGTCACACACTGGGAAATCATAAAAAATGAAGAAGTATTAGTTACAAATGTGCTACAAAAGGAAAATTAAAAGAGGCATAAATTTTAAAGAAATGTTTACTTGTGTAACAAACTTCAGAAGAGACAAAGAATCTCAGTTTTCTTTTTAAGCTTTCACTTCATATTTTTATGTGAAGAGAGTATAAGAAACTTCAAAGGAAATATAACTTTGTAAATTTAGAGTAAGTTGAGTTCTTGCATATGACATTCACATTTATGTTGGTATAGTTTATATATACAGCTAGGAAAGTCATACAAACAAATATATAAAAGAAACAAGTATCAACTCCCATAGTGCACAGTAATTGCTGTATCTCTAAAATTGTAGTAAAATGACTCAAGTGGCAAGAAGGAAACCTGTGCCTGTTGCTTAAAAAAAATAAAATTGGAAGTCTGGAGAAGAGGGAAGAAAGGTAGATTTCAGAACAAGGACATGCTAAAAACCTACAGAAGCTCTAAAGATCGTGGAAAGTTCAGGAGAACTAAGAAAATCAAGGCTGCAGGATGAAAAACGTACAGTAAATATGTTCACATCCTTTAAAGTAGCAAGGGCAGAATTTAGTAAAAATGGATGTGTGATGGTGTAGCAGGTTGACTCTGGCTGGCTGCCAGGTGCCCACTCCTTTGCCCTATCACTCCCTTTCCCACTGGGGCAGGGGAGAGAATAAGATGGAGAACGACCAGCAGGGTGAGATAAGGCAGTTATATTACAGCAAAAAGAAAGAAACAAGCAGGGATCTGCACACAAAAGCTAAAGAGGAAAAAAAAGATCGGTCTCTACTTTCCACCAGCAGCAGTGTTTGGACAATTCCTGGGAAGCAGGGCTTCAGCACACACAAAGGTTCCTCTGGAAGGCAAAAACTGAAAACTCACAAATGCCCCCCCTTCCTCCTCCCTCCCTTATTTTATATCTCTGAGCTGACATCATGTGGTATGGAATGTCCCTTTGGCTAATTTGGGTCAGCTGGCCTGGCTGCGTCCCCTCCCAGGATCCTGCCCTCTCCCATCCCTTTTGGTGGGGGAAGGAATGTCAGAGGGACAGCACTGCTCGGCAGTAGCCAAAACACTGGTGTGTTAACAACACCCATGCAGCTACCAGTGCAAAGCATAGCACTGTAAGGGCTGTGAACTTTACCTCACTCAGACCCAATACAGATGGTTCAATAAAAATTGAATATAGTTGTGCAAAAATTATTTACAAACCCTCTGTAATATAATAAAAAATTAATATAGAATCTTGTTGCCATTTTAAAAATATATCCAATATCAGGGACTTATTACTTATACAATTTATAACAGTTATATAAGCTGACATTTTTCTATTAATTTTTTTCAGGCAGAGCATTATCTCCATTCTAAAGGTGAGATGTCAAGGTACAGAGATATTAAAATTAAAATTACCATGGGTAGCACCAAAGAAGCCCCTGAAATTAGTCAAGTGGAACAGCTTTAAACAAGTGTTTAATTCAGCAACAAAGAGTTTATACATTTCATCTCAAGCACATACATGAAAATATAACTGAAAATTCCTATTAATGGGGGGGCTGAGGCAGGGGAAGTAGCTAAGAAAATAAGCAGTTGATTAAAAGACACGTGTTGGAATCCCAGGTATGCTGTGCTCTGCTCCCTGACTTTTGACTAAGTTTCTACTGTGGATTTTATTTACTTCATTAAAAAAAAAAAAAAGAAAAAAACCCTTGACAGCTAATATCTGAAAAAATAAACATCAGTCTCCCAAGTCAGCATCCTCCTGCTGGGTGTCATCTTCTATAAAAGAGTTAGATATCTATGCCAGAAAGATTTTTCTCCTGCCAAATGCCAAATGTTAATCCTACAGAGATCAAGTCAAGTAAAGAGTTTGACCAGACGTCAGGCTCAAGTCATCGATTCTTTCTAGAAGAAACCAAGAAATAGACTCATTAAGATTGCAAGAATGATTTCCAGAATGACAAGGAGGTGTTTTTCAAAAGACTAACTCATGTAAGAAATGGTATACTCCTAGTTCAAAGACACAGGACAGAAAAGCTGCTAAGCTTAAAGATAGATCGATCAATAGATAGATAGTTTGTTTGTACGTACAGGCTGATGGCTAACACTTGGATTTTCGAACAAGTGCCTTCCTTATATTAATAGTGAAATTCATGTCTGAAGAGTGGTTGTTAAATTGTGAGGGAGAAAATATAGGAATGACATAGTTTTCTAGGAGTGAAAAGTTTCCAGTTTGCCACAAAAGCTAATTCACAAATTAAGGCTTTTACGGTACTATTTTTAGGTAACTTGTTATAACTAACTCACTCCAACATTTTCATATCCCACCAGAGTATGATTATTACAGTAAGTTGTGGATCAAAGTGCTCATAGCCTGTGATGATGGACTACAATTCTTTTTAGCTTCAGACAGACATGTAAGAAACCATTTGTATGCTGCAAATCAACTACTGCTTCCAGATTTTTGAGAAAACAGATATGCATTTCAGCAGAGTGAGTTTTTTGCCTGCTACCATCCACATTTTTATCTGTTCTCTGCAAACCAAGAAAAAGAACCTTGCACTTTAGCGTCTTTTTTTTTTTCCATTCATAGTTTTTACTTAATTTTTCCTAGGATTTATGACACTGTTTCTCTCCGTCTCTCCCCAGAGGAAATTTTGAGGTTTTTGAGTGGTGCTGCAAAGGCAGAATGTGCAGCTTTGCTTCATCAATACTGTCTTCAGTATCTAAGACAGGTGGAGCTATCATTCCTAACATTTCTTTGCACACTCAGATTATTGGTAGTTTTCTGGAAACACTAAATTATATCAATTGGATCCTAAAGAAATCCCCAGCCTAGGCCTCTTTCAGGATAACTGTGCAGCTTGCCCTTTTTTAGTCACCTAGAAAGCTCATGATATGCTATGCTTGAACGACACTCACCAGAAAGGGGCCTGAAGAGGAGACAGGCTGATCCAAAGAAAAGTACAAAAGGAAGCACTTGAATTTTTATGAGCATGTTTCACTACAAAACCTGAAATTGAGTCCTCAGGCATGGTGAAAAATTTGCTTTTTAGGTAGTGATGACAAATCTGGGGAAAACTTTTAGCTATGTAAAAGCCAGCCTCCCATTTATAATACACATACAGGGATATATAGAAGATGCTTCTTCATACTTATAAATTACACCTTTGATGACCAACATCAAAAATGGAACATTCTCCTGTATGGACCAGCTCAGCAGACAAGGCCCCTATGTGCTTGCCTCCATATTCCTACTGTTTTTGTATGCGGCTTTCTTTCAAAGGGATCCCTTTTCATACTACCAGTGGTATTATTGCAGCACATTTTATCAGACAGACTTTCTTAGCCTCAGAGTCAAAAAGGTAATCAAAAGGTTCAGATTAGTAAACACAAAACACTTTAGACCTCTCAGTGGCAGCCTGCCTACTGATTTTTTCCCGTTGCAGTGAATGGCATGAAATATGTAGAATTTGCTTGAGCAGTAGTAAGAAGACTTTTATTCCAGCAAGAGGGAATATAACCAGGAGCTGCCTGCTGGCCATACACACTGGGAGGCTCCTCTTGTTGTGGGCCACAGCTCCCCTTTCCCTGTACTTCTGACAAGCTGTCACACACCAGCCCTCCCCTGAAAGTACCTCTGATGTCTAGCAAAAGTGGAATCATAATTGTCTTTCATCCAGGCACTAAAGCAGTAGGGTAAGGTTTTTGAAGTAGCTGGGACATGTCACTCTGCATGTATCACCAGTATAGCAGCAGGGTAGTTGCAAACAGGTAGGAGAAAAGAGCAGGAAAAAAATTTTAAAAAGCAAAATTCTGATGGACTTAGTCTTGTCTTCTGCAGTGGCTTTCAGTTTAGTCTGTGACTTCTTTTTTGAATCTGTCAGGGTAGACCATGTGGCAGATCAGGAAAAAAAAAAAAACAACGATATTTTCTGTTTCCTCTGAGCCAGATTGGAACAGTAAGATAGTGTTATAATGTTCCTCTGAAGCAAGAACACAACCAGATATGAGTAGGATGCTGAGAAAATTATGCAACATAGATGTGCAATTCCAGTCACTTCTGTACTGTTAGAAAACATGAATCTTGAACAAATTGATTTCATCTTTCCAAAGCCTGCTACCTTTGTAATGTTCATTGCTTCAACAAAGAAGGGAACATTGCTATCAACATATACATGTTAACAGGGGATTTTTTTTTAAATATTTGTCTAGTGAAAGTGCATTCTTGTCACTTTGGGCATCAACTACACAAATATCAGATGTGCTCAGTATTTCCAGCAAAATACGTAGGAACACCTTTTGCACTTATATGTAAGCTTGGGCTTATCTTGCAGAAAAATATAACAAAAAAATTGCCAGATTTCCAATTGCAGAAGTGGCCTGGTTTGAAAGAAGAGATAAAATGCATAAAAGAAAAAGTGTTGGATTATTTTCTGTTTTCTTCTGAAAATCTGTATGCTTTCCAAATTTTTCAACAATGAAAAAGCATTTCAGAAACATACCTGGGCAATGCAGAATTACCCTTGGCTAATTAATGTCTTTTTCTGTGTAATACCAGTTCAAATATCTTCCTTTTACATGCCCTTCTTAAAGGTAATCTGTACAAAATAGATGTCTGTAACTCCAAATCAGAACACCTTTAACTGTGATTTTACAGTTGCAATTCCTATAACTCCAAGACTAGCTGAGCTTGTATTTCTACTCTTGGCATTTAAATAAATGACAGCAATTTTTGCATCAATACCTGAATGCATATCAGGCAGCAGCAAAGCCCATCCTGAGGTCCCATACATATACCAAATGGAATAGTTAATGCTAGTATTAGAGAAAATGCACAATTAGAGAAAATATTAGAGAAATTACACAAAATACATCCAAATACTGGGGAAAAAAAAAAAAAACCACCAAACTGCACAAACCCCAGAAAACCATTAATTCTTTAAACACTTCAGGTTCAGAGACACCAGCTGTTAAGGAGGCAGGACACCCTGGTCACAGTTTCCATCATTCATCCAGCAGGCCAAGAAGAAGGGTCAAGTTAGCAGCTGACAAAAAAATAGGAAATTCCCAGGGTATTTAAAGACATATAGCCTCTTACAGAATTCCTACAGAATCCTTGACAGGATTTCACTAGAGTTTTCTCAAACACAAGTCATCTTATGAATACTGGAAATATTTTGAAAATTATAATTGGAGAAAACATATCACATTGTGACTTTTTTCACCTAGTTTTCCGGGATGGTCTCAACTACAGATTGCTCAGACACTCATAGAAAAAAAAAAGATCAAAGCCAAAAGAAATGAAGCTTTTTCTTTTTAGAAATACCAGATTCTTATTATGTCTAAGTAAAGTGTTAGCATTTTGACTACTTTATACAAAAAGTGTATTTCAAAGCACAGAAATCATTATCCAACCAATATTTCTCAAGATTACTGGGACTTGCTTGAATATTTACTCAAGAGAAGTTTCTTGTGAATTGCCCTTTAATGAGTTACCTCATGTGAAATGATAGCAATCAGACACCTGGCACATCCCTCAAACTGTGATGAGATTTGTTGTTTTGCTAGCTTTAAAAATTTGTTTCAGATCCCCGGGGAATCTTTCAGATGGTTAGCAAGAATTTATTTGACTCAGATAAAAATCCCCAAAGTAACCATGACCTAGCTCCAGCAAACATGCAGATCCATTCCCAGAAATAATTCCTCTAGATAGGAGGTTTTTAGTTGCATTGTGTTATGCAGATCATTGTGTGCTCACTGACTGGGGAGGAGAAGGGTGAAGCTTTGCCACTGCAGAGGTCAGCTTTTTGGCTTCTTTTTTCAGCTTTCTCCTCTCAAATCCTTGCAAAAAGAAGAGGATTAGGAGAAGAGGTTAAGGTTGCTGGCAACCACTGATCATTTGGAAGGATGATTTCAGCTGTGTCCTAGAGCCTCCACACATTTTTTCCACAGAAGTATTTTGTCACAGCTGTCAAGCTTCCCCTACCTTCCCAAGTAAATCGTCTGAATGTTTTGTAGAAACTAGCTGTAACTCCTCACTCAGCAATGCAGTATGTGAGGGAAGGTTCTTGAAAAATAGAAAATTAAACTTATGGATCACTTGATTTGAAAACTGTCAGAGCCCTCCCTGGAGTAGCTCTGCTCGAAGCAGATGAACTTGGCCTGCTGTTGCTCAGCATACTGATTGTTGATGTGGGAGTGTGGGCTAGGGGGTAAAAACACAGTGCAAACATCTGATGACAGTCCTGAGCTCAGTCAAAATTGGAGAGGACTGTACCCACTGGTGATTTTCATGTGAACTTCCTAAATTTGCATATTTGAAGAGAACAATTTGGCCTACCATGCAAAGAGAAACACAGGAGGTAAAAGCATAGCTAGGTAGTTATAATTCAACATAGAGAAGAGCAAGCTATTTACTATTTGCTATTTGTTATTATTTGATATGCAAAATTGTGGCTGCTGAGACCCAGAGATGATTTGCAGAGGAAGGGTCCTGGATTTAGCCAGCTATTACCAGAACAGTATGGTAAGCTTGTCATGAAGTATCCAGTCCTACCCTTTCAATTGCCTGGAACATATGAGCTTTCCCAGCCCCTCTTCTGCAACTGTTCTAAAAAAATATGGTCTGTTTTCATAACACGAAAATAAAAATCATCAAGCTGTACAGCTTTGGCAGTTAACAAAAAAAATAAAAAACCCCAACCAACCAGAAAAACCACCAAACCTCAAGCCAAACAAAAAACGCAAAACAAAACAAACCCAACAAAAAAAGCCCCAAGCAAACAAAACAAAACAAAAAAAAATCCAAACCAAAACAAGCTAAAACCCCACAACAAACAAACAAATAAAACCAACAAAAATAAAAGCTGACTTCATCTCCACAGAACTGAACAGAACTGTTTCTCTGTAACAGATCTTCTTTTAGTGTGCCTAGACAGAAACCCATGGTACATCCCTCCCTCAACTTTCTTAATGCCCTCACTCACTTGGATGCAATCTGCTTGTCTCAAAACAAGCTACCCATTTCCTCCATGGCCCCACAACCCACCTTTCTCTGTCCTTATTCTCCCCAGGTAACTGCAGCTCATTTGTGTGCCAAAGATGTTTTGGGACCATTCCCTGCCTTGATGGAGGACTGAGGACAATCCCCACCTTGAATTCCTATACACTATCCAGAGCTATACCAGGGTATAAAAGAAAAATTAAATATTACAGAGAGTACTGGTTTAAAGAAAGAAGTACTTAAACTAATGGTGCTTATCCCCATTTCCAGCTACCACTATTTCTAGAGCTTCTTGTCTCACAGCAGGACCACCACAGGGCATTTTGCCAACTTGAAGCAGCAGGAAATATCAGTCAGAAAACAACTTGAAAATGCTGTGGTTCCCTATAGTCAATGTTCACTTTTAATAGAATGCTCATCTTCATTACATTATTTCATATTTATGACAAAGCTACTTGTCACTCAAATGAATGCAATCATGCAGCATCCTTCAGTTTAATTTGGTTTTGGTTTAGGTGAATAGCAAAACAACTGTCTGAGGTTTGCTCTTTTCTGCCAGTGGCTGGTAAATGCAAGAAAAAGTGAATTTAAAAATGTTTTTCAAATCTGAATCCTTAACTTAGCTTGACTTTTTTCTGAATGCAATGTCACTTATTTGTATAATTAGTAATGTATGACAATATTTCTCTCCCCATTTTCCCCCCTCTCTTAGTAACCTATGGCCTCCACACTAAGTCTGGGACATTTTGAAACTGCACTTTTTCCCTCTTAAGCAAGGCCGGTGTCTGAGAACACATCATCCAATGCCAAAACAGAGCAGAGAGGTAATATCTCCTGTCCAAAATCCTTTTCTTGCCTTCTTTTCTTCCAATTTGCTGCTAGTTCTTGCTTGGTAAACTAGTACATTGAATTCGAAGTTCCATCATTACACATTCAGCAAACTTTTCTAGTTTATGTTTTAAAAAATTTAAAATTTTAATTTTAATAAGGACCTTTGAATTATGCCCTGAGTATAATGGCATCATCATAATTGCTACTGGGGTGTTCAGCTCCTGCACCCTGATCATTGATGAAAATACTGAACAGAACCAGTCCTAGGATTAAGCCCTGAGGAGCATCACTGGTGACAAGTCAGCAACAACATGTGGTCTCATTCACTCCATCACTTTCTTTCAATCAGTTCTCCATCCAGCTACTGGCAGACCTTGTCATTTCGTAGTTGGACAGCCCAACCAGAAGGATGCTGTGAGAGGCAGCATCAAAAGCCTTACCAAAAGCCAGAAAAACTACAACCACCATTTTCATCCATGTGGCAGGTGACCTTGATGTAGAAGGATGTCAAAATAGTTAAACAGAACTTACCCCTGGTGAACCTGAGTTTACTGTGACTGATTCTTGCATTGTTCTCTCAGTAGTACCCAGCATGATCTTCATATTTTTTCCAAGAACCAAATATTTTCCAAGAGCCAAAGATAGACTGACAGGGCTGTAGTCACCCAATGTATTATGGACTAGCTGTTTGCTGGACATTTTTCCAGAAGATTACTGTGAAAGGCAGTATCAAAACCTCTTGAAATCCATACAAATCCCATATCTACTAACTTATTTCAGTCAGCTAGGTGGCTGGCCTTCTCCTGAAAGGAAATCAATCTACTTAAGAAGGATTTTCCCCTTGTGAACTCATCCTGGCTATGACTAATGACAGAGTCGTCTCTCAAGTACTTTCCACTAATTTCCAGAGCAACCTTCTCCATAATTTTATCAGATATTGAAGTGCGACTGGTAGGGCTGTAATTACAGGGGATTCTTTCTCGCCCTTCTTGAAAACTGGAACAACACATGTTAATTTACCATCCACAGGGACCTCTCCAGACTACCAGACTGTTGAAAAATAATGCAGACAGGCCCCATGGTGGCATCTGCCCTCTCTTTCAATAGCCTGGGATGAATCCCTTTGGGCTCCAGAGGTCTGTGCACATCCAAATAAAGCAGCAAGTCTCAAGTGTGTTCTGGCTTGGCCATGAGTTTCTCATCTTCTCTGAGATCCACAGTCTTCCAGCACAGGATTTCTGGGGTCCCAGGCCCCATTATGAGTATCAAAGACAAAGGTGAAGGAAACATTAGATATCTTTGCCTTGTCTACATCATGATTTGTAAACTGACTGACTTCCTGAAGTACCAATGTTATCTCTCTGATCCTCTTTTTGCTACTAATATATTTTTTAAAGTATTTTTTCTCATCACAGTGCTAGCCAGCAGTGATGATTGAAGCTGAAGCCATACCTAACAGAAGACAGCTGAGCCGGTGCATTGTTTTGAAAGGAAGAGACCTGCATCTGTGAAGGTAGGAAATTCTGTGACTGCTGCAAATGATAGGGACAGCCCAGAGCAGAGATCTTCCATGGGACTGGCGTCTGATCCCCAGATTCATTCTGAACATCTTCATAGCTACAAAGCTTGCATTTAATTTAAATCCTTGATGTCTCTGGAAAACAAGTATTTACACACACACAATTTTTTTTTAAAAACCACCCAAACAAAAAAACCCAGTTATTTTAATATTTTCAAGACGCATAATTTCATTAAAAACATAGAAATAATTCATTTACTTATATTCAGGATCAGACTAGTAAGACCAATAATGATTTCTCCTTAAACAGACCTTAAGAAGTTTTCCCTGAAATCAACTGCCTCTGGTGACCCACACAAATTATCATTGCATTACAATTTATGATCCAATTCCTGTGACTTAAAACTGATGAGAAAAAAATAGAAAAACACAAATGTGAGTTACATAATTGTCATAATTAAATGACAAAAAATAAGAAAAATCATNAAAATTATTCTACTTCAGTGTCTACCATCCTTTCTGAAACTGGCCTTTGATACCACCCACAAACAAATGAAAAAGATTTTTATGGAGTGTAGGATGTATATAATGGTTATTTATACCTATTAACACAGGTGGTACCAGATTGCAGAGAGCATCAGAGAACTTCCAAGCGGTAACATTCTACTGCCATCAGCTGTGACAGCACTGACTCCAACAGCCACCAGGTTTCTCCACGTGCAGCAGCCCCACAGTAGATATTCTGCTTGTTTGGAGCCCAATATTTACCTTGCAGACTTCATTTTTCCCTCTTTGCTTCCTTCTAGCTCTAACATGAGCCAATGACATCTGCTACAGAAATACTTTCAGAAGCCTTGCATGAATACGATCAAGATTTGTAAAAATACGTCAGTCCTTGTATTCCAGTTTCACTTTCTTTCACTTCAGCCATAGTTCTAGGGTTTTCTGCCAGGTCATGTTTTGCTTGCACTTCTACAGCAAGAATAATAAGTGTTCAAAAGCATTATGTTGGCAAATTTGCAAAGATGTACACTGGGAAATTTGACAAAATTATGATGGTGCTCCTGCTCATGGTAGAGATATATTTGCATTGTCAGGACTTGCTGGTGAAGATCACTTATTAAGTTAAATGCAAAACTCTGCTTGCTAAATAAGATAGATAGGCAATCCTCAACATAAAGATCTCACTCACGGAAACCACTGCCTACCAGCATCCCTGGAACCACTCATTCAAAAGGGCATCTCAGTAAAAAAATTCTGCATGTCAACCAGTTGTCAAGACTCTTGTAGCTTGCAGAAAGTAAATGGCANATAGGGACAGCCCAGAGCAGAGATCTTCCATGGGACTGGCGTCTGATCCCCAGATTCATTCTGAACATCTTCATAGCTACAAAGCTTGCATTTAATTTAAATCCTTGATGTCTCTGGAAAACAAGTATTTACACACACACAATTTTTTTTTAAAAACCACCCAAACAAAAAAACCCAGTTATTTTAATATTTTCAAGACGCATAATTTCATTAAAAACATAGAAATAATTCATTTACTTATATTCAGGATCAGACTAGTAAGACCAATAATGATTTCTCCTTAAACAGACCTTAAGAAGTTTTCCCTGAAATCAACTGCCTCTGGTGACCCACACAAATTATCATTGCATTACAATTTATGATCCAATTCCTGTGACTTAAAACTGATGAGAAAAAAATAGAAAAACACAAATGTGAGTTACATAATTGTCATAATTAAATGACAAAAAATACGAAAAATCATTAAAAATTCTGAGGAAAAAAATAACATTAAAAATAAAATTATTGTCTTCCCCATATTCAGTACTCTATTTTGCAAATTTGTATAAGGCATTCATTATTAAAATAAAGCTTTACATGTAATGAACACAATACACAGTAAAATGTAATTTCATACATTAAGGCTTCAATAATGATGGGGAGAGTTTCACACAAGATTCTGAATTTACCTGAAGTAACTCTATTACTTTACCTATAATTACTATTAAATTGACTTTTAGCCACAATGTAATTGATACACACAGAAAAAGAGGCATTTTTCCACTTACCAACTTTAGAAATAATTTTACTTATTTCTCAGATACGTTTTTATTTATATCTCATAAATGCCAAAATATTCTAATTCCATCCTCAATTTCGCATAACAACCTAAATCAAAAAAATGTATGTAAGAAATTATCTGTTCTGTTTCAAGTTGGACAGNCAACATAAAGATCTCACTCACGGAAACCACTGCCTACCAGCATCCCTGGAACCACTCATTCAAAAGGGCATCTCAGTAAAAAAATTCTGCATGTCAACCAGTTGTCAAGACTCTTGTAGCTTGCAGAAAGTAAATGGCACTTTTAAGGCATGTTTGATCCCACTCAATGTTCACAATAGGTCAGATTACTCTTGTAGAAGCATTTTTTCTACATCAACTGTAAAGTGAGTTGAGTCAGTAACTAAGAGTACGAGAATGGTTTTCCTTCATAGATTAAGGTTGATTACAGTGTCACTCAATAGAGAAGGTCTGTTTTTATCATAAGATGAAGTATGTTTTTAAGGACACAAACAAGACCTGGCAGTGTGGACAGGACTGGATCATGATAACATCTTTATCTTATGATGTAACAGCACACAAGCGCACACATTTTAATAAGTTTCCTTTTTTCTAATAATCCATGTCGTCCATGCTTAACAATCTAGCTTTGTTGTTTGTTGTCTGTTACACAGAAGAACCCACAAATTTAGAAATCATATCTGAACTTCTAAACCATTAGCAACCTTGATTACAGACAAAAAATATTTCCCTCAAAATGTAATGTTTTGAGGCCACCCTGAGTTAAAAAAAAAAACAAAACAAAACAAAACAAAACAAAACAAAACACAAAAGCCACAAATGAAAAAACAGCTGATGAAATGCACCTGTCCTGGTTTTGGCAGGGGTAGAGTTCATTTTCTTCCTAGTAGTAGCTATGGCACCATGTTTTGGACTCAGTGTGAGAATAATGTTGATAACGCACTTACATTTTGGCTGCTGCTGAGCAGTGCTTACACTGAGTCAAGGACTGTCCAGGGTCTCCTGCTCTGCCAGTGAACAGATATATAAGAAGTTGGTAGGGAGCAGAGCCAGGACATGGGACCTGAACTGGCCAAAGGGATATACCACACCACAGAACATCATGCCCAGTATATAAACTGGGGAGAGCTGGCCAGGAGAGACTGATTGTTGCTTGGTCAGCAGGTGATGACCAATTGTATTTTGCACCACTTGTCTTTCTTAGACTTTATTCCTGTCTTTTTTTGTTATGTCCCTATTCATTATTTAGGGGTTTAATGGGTTGTTTGGGGGTTTTTTAACAGTATTCCAGTTACGATATTGTTCTTATGTCAACTCACAGATTTACTTTTTTCTAAAACTCATAATAACTTTTAGACTTCTTGAAGATATTTTGTTTCTGACTGAAACTGAAGACATAGACTCTCCATTCATAAGTTCAAAAAATGAATATTTCAGACAATATCCTTGTGTTGTTCCCGAAGCCAGACTTCTGGCATCTTGGTGACAGCTCATGAAGTGGCACTGGGAAGAAGGCTGACATGATTTCCTCCCCTCTGCACAGGACTTCCAGGTCATGTCAGGCTCTTCAAGCACCTGTGCCTTTCTTCATACATCACAGAAGCATATCTCTACTGTACCAATGCAACAGTCGCTGATGACAGAAACAAGAATGCAACCAGGACGCACCAAGATCATGCAGCAGCAGCCAAAGTTTATTGTTGGGCATCAAATTTCCCACACTCACATATATGATTGGATAGAAGTCTTAACTCCACTTGTTACAGCAGACCTCTCAATAGGAGTAGAAATGAACAGAGACTCTCATTTAACGTGAAAAAGGTCCCAGTCTATTCTTCTTTACAGCTGAGCCATTCTGACTCTGACTACAGCAAGCTCCTATTGTTGGCTTTGCTGACAGACTCTGACTGGAATATAACTGCAAGTAACTCCTTGATGCCTCTGACCACAGGCTTTACCTAGCTTGACTATGACTGCAAGCTCCAACAGCAGGCTCTAACTCAATCAGACCCAGACTGACCTCACAGCAGACCTTTTGCAGCAGCAACTCTCTTCCTTGTTTCATTCTTGTGTCTCTCTGGATTGTTCCTTCTTCATCAAAGCTCCTCTACCTCCTCAAAGTTCCTCTACCTCCTCAAAGTTCCTCTACCTCCTCAAAGTTCCTCTACCTCCTCAAAGCTCCTCTACCTCCTCAAGGCTCTCCCTGACTGGCCAACCCACCCCTTTTATCACACTTACCTTTATTAGTCACGGCTGTAACCGATTAAGGGCAAGGCTGTCCTTCTTCTTTGGTAATTAGTACAACTGTGACTTATCAGGGGTGAGGTCACTTGTAATCCCTTCCTCTACCTACACCTACACTGCCTAGCTCAATGGCCAATTGTATGGGTGCATTCTTGGTTCAAAGGGATTAGCGGAGGTTTTAGTTTGAAACCGACCTATCCTCAACATGCTCGGGGGCTTGTTTACTTCAATTCTGTAATGAGCTAAGCTGGTCAAGTTGGTGTCTGTTATGCTAAATCCCTGTGCAGCTATAGACCAGCTATAACTGTCACAGTTCCCTCTTTTGTGCTTAAAATATATCAAGTGCTCTCTGTCGTCCTTCTGCAGGCACCTTGCTGACAGGATGACAAGACAGCATGATAACACAGATGATTTCACCCAACTCGACAAGCCTAGCTTCTCCCAGCTAGTGATGTATCCCACATATCATTGAAGTTGTAACATTCATTCCCAGCTGTCAGGCAGGATTACCAACAATACAAGTTTTCAAATTGTCTTGCTGCAGGCTCATTACTTGGAAGTTACAAACTTATAACTTAACTTTATAAACAGGAAACATTTCAACCACAGAACCGTGGGAAAACCAACCAACAGAGGAAGCAATCTGTTTTAACCTGGGTTTGTGACTCACATCGATAAATAGATAAATCCTTAAATCCTTATATTTTAAATATATAAAATCCTTCAAATAGTGTCTAGTAATTTAGGGTATAGATAGCATGAGGCAGTCCCCCTTTTTCTGTTTAAAAAGAATACATTTTAAAGTGCCGTGTAGGGGATACCAGTGGTGTAATACACTACAGAGCTGCAGGAGTCATTTTGTGTTTAGTGAGGTATATAACTGCTTTCAAAAGTACCATTTACCAAATTAATTTAAAATTATTAATAGAAACATTTTGTGTCTTACTTAGGCTTTACAGGTCACATCTTGGTACCTGACTAAAAATGACATATCCTTGTGTTTGTAATGTCCTTAAAATATTTGATTCTCAAGATCTTTAAGTAAAGTCATGAATGAATTGTCACTCCAAGGGTCCCATAGATGGTTTAAGGCTTTCAGATTTCTCTTGTGAAGGCTTCTTCACTTAGTCGTGGTCTTTAACTTATTATTTGATGGATATATACAATGTTGACAACACCATTCAGTTGTATTTGGAGAATTTGTTTGTATAGTTATAACACTAAAAGCATAGTATGAAACCAGTTAGGTTGTCTGTTTCCACAAACACAGACAGTCTGCAGCACCACAGACCAGAGTCATCAAAATTGGATCATTTTGATATCTAAGTACACACACAAAGTTGTTTATTGTGGTTGGAGGGAATTTAGTTACTTACTATAGCTGGTATTGTATTGAGTTATCTGTAAGAGCTGACACGCTGCAAGTTGTATAGAAGTCAGAGGAATTGATATTATTTTTAACATAAACCTTGTCATTTTTAGAGGAGGTGAACACACTGCTGCCTTAATTAAATATGGACAATAATATCTGGTAGAGAGGGTAGAAAGCAAAGGAGTATTAGGGAGAGTGAAAGAGAGATAGACGGGTGGACTTGTCCTGATTAGGGCAAATTTGAGAGGAAACTTCCAAAGGGGTCCCTCTAGAAAGCAGATTCAAGTGGCCGCTCCCCCTACTGGTTTGGGAAAATATTTCCTCAGAGAAAATTGGAAAAAACCTGTTTATTTAACAAGCAAAATATTCACAAGCATAAAAAATTAAACTATATTAAACAATAAAACTTCTCACTGTTCTAAAGAGATGGCAAATTCAGAGAGAGTCCTTTTCGTGGGGTGTTGCTCGGCTTGCTTGGTCTGTTACTAGTCCCTCCTGCACTGGAAAATGCCATGTCCCAGGCCCTGGTGGGCCACAGGCATGAACTCCTGGTGTTTTTCTGGGTTTTCAGTCCAGAGCAGGGCCAATCAATTCCTAGAAAAGGAAAAGCCACAGTCCAGGGAACTTCTCTGCCTCAGCCAGCTAAAAAAAACTAACTAAAAGCAAAGGAGAACCGTCTCCCACTGTTCATGCTGCAGACAACACTGTCTGAGAAAACAGTGCAGGGGAAAAGTGCCTTTTCTAAAAACAAACTCTGTGCTTCTCCTCTCCCCCTTTGCTCTCAGAACCAGTCTTAAAGTCTATTTCTCTTTCGCTTTCCCCAATACTCCTTTGCCTCCTACCCTCCCTACCAAATATTATTGTCCATATTTAATTAAGCCAGCATTGTGTTCACCTCTGCTGAAAATGACAAGGATTTTGTTAAAAATACTATAAATTCCTTTGACTTCTAGACAACCTGCAGTGTTTCAGCTCTTACAGTAGATAACTTTAAGTCTTAAAGGTGCAGAACTTAATATCCAGCATAAACAGAATACACAACTGGGGATACAAGCATCATAAAGTCACCCTAGGACAGCCCTTCAAACCCTGAGAGAACCTCAGCAAGAGTCAGAAGACCCCCATCCATTTTACCATCAGGCAGAAGGAGGAGATCTAGTAGATGGAGGGGCAATGGAAAGAGGTCCCTTCTCAGAGAGGTTAAAGCATCCCTCCCTGAACCCCATCACCTTTCCAGATTAACCCCCATGTAATCAATAAGTGGCTTAAGGCCTAGTACCATCAGCAGAATTTTGGATTTTCCTCTGTGGAAAGTGAGGCCACACCTTGAGTTCTGCGTCCAGTTCTGGGCCTGCAATTCAGGAATAACACTGAGGTGCTGGAGCGAGCCCAGTGTAGGGCAACAAGGCTGGTGAGGGGTCTGAAGCATAAGTCCTGTGAGGAGCATCTGAGGGAGATGGAGTTGTTTAGCCTCGGAAAAGGAGGCTTAGGGGAGACCTTTCACTTTCTACAACTCCCTGAAAGAAGGATGTAACCAGGTGGGGGTTGGTCTCTTCTTCCAGGCAACAACTGACAGGAGAAGAGGCCACAGTCTTAAGCTGCATCATGGGAGGTTTAGGTAGGACATTAGGAAGAATTTCTTTACAGAAAGAGTGGTTGGGCACTGGGATGGACTGCACAGAGAGATGCTGGAGTGTCTGTTCCCAGGAATGTTTAAGAAAAGACTGGATATGGCCCTCAGTGCCATGGTCTGATTGACAAGTCAATGCTAGGTTACAGGTTGAACTCAATGACCTTAAAGATCTTTTCCAACCTAGTTGATTCTGGGATTCTGAGATTCTGTGATTCTGTGAAATAAAAACAAATAACTAAAGCCATAAAAGGTAAGCATGAGAAACACTTCCTACTAGCTACTATGCCATTTGTCTGGGGAATTTTGCTTTTCTGTCTTGTTGCAGATTAGTTAGATCACTTTCAGTACTTCTAGAAATAAAAGGCAAATCAAATATACATTTTCATGTTATCAGATGATAAATGGCCTACACCTGGTGAGCTAACACAGTGCTCGTTCTCCAAAACTACTGGCCTATGGAAAGTTCAAAATGTCCATTGCTTAAGAAGGAGAACTGAAAGTTCATCAGCCAGGTCACCTGGAACATTGGGGTCCACAACTACTCAACTAGACTTGTTTGTAAATAGAGATAAGCTGGTGGGAAATGTGGTAGTTGGAGGCCACCTGGGGTACAGTGATCATGAAATTATAGAGTTCTTGATATTTGGTGTTATCAGAGGGAACATGAGAACATCAATGAGACTTTCATACTGGGGCAGACTTTGGCCTGTTTAGGAGACTTATTCAGAGGTTCCTTGCGAAGCAGCCCTTATAAACAAAGGAGCTCAGAAAAGGTGGGCATGCTTCAAAGCAGAGATTTTGAGGGCACAGGAACAGACTGTCCCTGTGTGCCGAAAGATGAGTCGACGAGGCAAACATCCAGTCTGGATGGCCAATGAGGTTTCAAAGGAATTTAGGAATAAAAAGACAGTGCAACACCTTTGGAAGGAGGGTCAGGTTTCTCAGGAAGTATTTAAGGGAGTTGCTAGGGCACATAGGAAAAAAAATTAGGGAGGCCAAAACTCAGTTCAAACTTAGTGGTTGCCTGAGAGAAGAGACCAAACCCCACCTGGCTACATCCTTCTTTCAGGGAGTTGTAGGGCCAAAACTCAGTTCAAACTATATCCTTTTATAAAGGGCAATAAAAAATGTTTTTACAAATATATTAATGACAAAAGGAAGGGTAAGACCAACCTTTCCTCTCTGTTGGATGAGGGAGGGAACTCATTAACTGCAGATGAGGAGAAGGCAGAAGTGCTTAACAACACCTTTGCCTCAGTCTTCAGTGGGAAGATGACTTGCCTTCAGGACAACTGTCCTCTTGGGTTGGCAGATGGTGTCAGGGAGCAGAATGGTGCCCCTGTTATCCAGGAGAAGGCAGTCAGAGAACTGCTGAGATGCTTGGATATTCATAAATCCATGGGACCAGATGGGATCCATCCCAGGGTGATGAGGGAGTTGGCAGCTGAGCTTGCAAAGCTGCTCACCACCATTTACCAACAGTCCTGGCTCACTGGTGAGGTTCCAGATGACTGGAAGCTGGCCAGTGTGACACCCATTCACAAAAAGGGTGGGAAGGAGGATCCTAGTAATTACAGACCAGTCAGCCTGACCTCAGTACTTGGCAAGATAATGGAGCAGTTTCTACTGAGTGTCATCACACAACATTTACAGGATGGCCAGGGTATCAGACCCAGCCAGCAGGGGTTTAGGAGGGGTAGGTCGTGTTGACCAACCTGACCTCCTTTTATGACCAAGTGACCCTCCTGATGCTTGCAGGAAAGGCTGTGGATGTTGTGTACCTGGACTTCAGCAAGGCCTTTGACACTGTCTCCCACACCTGGAAGACAGTGGCTTGTCTCCTGGAAAAGCTGGCAGCCCATGGCTTGGACAGGAGCTCTCTTTGCTAGGTTCAGAACTGGCTGGATGGCCGGGCCCAGAGAGTGGTCGTGAACGGGGCTGCATCCAGCTGGGGACAGTCACCAGTGGTGCCCCTCAGGGGTCTGTGCTGGGGCCAGCTCTGTTCAATATTTTTATTGACAACATGGATGAGGGAGTTGAATCTTTCATCAGTAAATTTGCAGATGACACTAAGCTGGGAGTGTGTGTCGATCTGTTAGGAGGTAGGATGGCCCTGCAGAGAGACCTCGAGCAGTTGGATGGATGGGCAGTCTAAGAAGATGAAGTTTAATAAGTCCAAGTGCCGAGTCCTGCATCCCCCTGCAGTGCTATAGGCTGGGGACAG
>VXAX01004554.1:47534-83895 GCA_013399835.1 Leptocoma aspasia | reverse complement strand
TGGTTTAACTGTGTGCAGGTTTAACTGTGCAGTTAAACCGTGGTTTAACTGTGTGCAGGTTTAACTGTGATTTAACTGTGCAGGTTTAACTATGCTGCAGGGACTGTGGAGTTAAACTCTGGTTTAACTGTGTGCAGGTTGAACTGTGCAGTTAAACTGTGGTTTAACTGTGCAGGTTTAACTATGCTGCAGGAACTGTGGTTCTTTACACCAGCCTGGCCTTGCCCAGCCCACCCTGCATTGTTCTGCTGTGCAGGCAGGTGGGCAGAGTTTTCTGGAAGCTGGTTAGAGTCCTGTGCACTGTTTCAAGGATTCCACCCCTGGCTGTCCTAGCTCAGCTCAGTTTAACCTGACTAACACCCAGCTCAAGAGGGAGAGCAGCACTCTGTCCTTGTGGTGTGTAATGAGCTCCTCCTTTCCTGCAGCACTCACTCCTCAATTCCTCCCTTCCCCAAATATTCCTTTTATTTGCAAAATTGAGTTGAAATGTCAGTGCTTCACGCTGGCGTGCTCCAGTCTCTGATGGATTCATTTCTCCTCCACTTCTCTGTATTTCTTTTCATTTGTTCTGTATAAGGAAAAGGTAATAACTAAATCAGATTTCCAGGGTTAACCTCTTGTGTGTAATTTATAATTTGAAGGACCTTATGTGGTGCTAAATGGGAATAACCCTTTGGGCAGTTTGAAAAGGTTCTCTCATAAAACTTTTTATTATTGTTTCCTTTGGTTGCTGTTGGGATTTCTTTGGCAATTACTTTTTTTCTTCTTTTTTTTAACACACATTAGCAAGAGATGCTGATTTTTTTTGCTGAATCCTTTCAGTTTCCTGTTAATGAAACACATCCCCTTTTTTTTTTAAAGGAGCCCCAAAACTATTAGAACAATGAGAAACAAAAATAAAGTCCTTTTTTTTCATATTCTTCTGCCTTCCAGCATCTCCACAGCTGTACAACCTCATTTCAGTAATGGGCCTTGAAGCCATTCAGTGAAAGGTGCTCCAAGAGGGCAAATTATAAAGAAGCTGCAATTTGCAAGGCTGCACTGACACCAAGTATTAATTCACTGTGTGAAGAGTTGAGGCCTCAGCAAAATGAGACGAAAAACAGTCCTTCTAAGTTTCTTTCTACTTTTAAAATTATGTCTCTATTCTAGAATTTATTTTCCAATAGCATCCTATGCATATCTTGGAGTGTATTGCCAGGATCTTTTGTTTGCTATTAGAAATTACCCAGGCTTGATTTTCCCCACAGTTCAGTTCCATGGAGCAGCTGTAGGAGGCATTGATTCTCTGTGATTTACACAAGAGATGTTTGGGGGGTTCTCAGCCAAAATTCTCCCATTGTTAATCAATAGGTAGCAGCAAGGACAAAACATTCTCATATTCCTCCAGTTCCTTTAGAATTCTTCAGTGGTTCTGCCCTCCATTTCATTAAAGCATTAAAACCCTGTAAATTTTAGGCATAATGGGGAGAAGAGAATATTTTTCTCATTTGCTCTGGGCCTGTCACATACAAATGATTTATTTGGGCTTGCACAGTTCCACTTCTAACAGGGTGAAAAATATCGACCCACGTTATGCATTTCCCTTTTGAGCAGAAGGACAATTTAGATTACACAAATCCCCAAGCTTGTATCATGGATATGTGACCTGCTGAAGAAGATAAAATAGGAGCCCAACTCTTCCTGGAATGTGAGATGGATCTGGAGAACAGGTTTAAAACTGCTCAAAGATCTTGCCAGCATTCACTCCCTCACAATCCTCTGTTTCCTCCTTCTGTGAAGGGCAAGGGACCTATTTTTGGGAGCTGCTTAGCACTTGCAACCTCCTCTGTATCCCCTGGGTTTGAAGCTGAAAAGTGAAATTCACCTGTACACTGAAAGCAGCACTTCTTTTATCCTATTTAATGGGTCTCCTGTATAGGAGTAAAAAAAAAAAAAAAAGCACCAAAAAATGTGTCAGATTAACTTTTCAGCAATGTGTATTAGAAATACCACAAGGAAATCTGCTTAGTCTTAAAGTAGAAAGGTACAATTCCAAAATATTTTTAAATTTTTCAATGAGATTCCCAGCCAGGCTCATTATCCCCAAGATTTCTGCCTAATTTATCCACAGTCTAAAGCTCTATAAAGGGTAATTATAAATATTTCATTAATATGATACCATAGACTCCCACATCACTTAGCAGGGGTAGAAGACAAGACTCAGGCCTGAATAACCTGAATGATACAGAGATGGTCCTTCAAGTCCTGTCTTTCCATAAAATTCACCCTTAACTGGGCTGTGTGATGCTGTTATACCCATCAACCAAATAAACTGACACATAGCCATCTTGTCATAGTTTAAAAATTATTATTAATCTCCTTTTGTGATGACTGAGCCCTGCAATTCTCACTCCCCCCAGCAGCCTTCATCCTTGGGCCCAGGGGCAGTCAGGAATTCTGTTATCCTGGCAGAAAAATGCTGGAGAATCTGACTCCTGGCTGCTAAAAACTGGCACTTGCAGTGTTATTTCCTGCACAAACAGAACACAAGGATGTGCCATCATTGCCTGCCGCTTAAATGCCTTAAAATTTCATTCAGACCATTTAAAAAGGTGCAAAAATGTAATCAAGAGCTGCCAAGCCCCAGTAAATTATTCAGGTTCTCGATTAGGAAGGGGATGTGAAGAAATAAGATTTGTTAATGTTTCTAGTTTGTGTTGTCTTGCCGTGGCAATTATACTTTCAAATAGGAAGTGCCTGGATCTGCAGGGATTATGTGCATAACTGATTGATTGGAGAAGCTGTGGAGGAGCTGCCTGTGCTAATTTGGGACAGGGACAAGGCTCTGGAGCAGCCCCAGGCTGGGATGCCCATGGCTCATGTTTGGGGCTGAGGCTAGAGCTCTGTGCCCTCTGACAGATTTGAATGGATTTTTATCAGCTTATCCTAAGGAGCTTGTGATGGGAAGGAAGTTCTTGCTGGTATTAAACCAGTTGGACTTGTTGAGGCATTTTTTTTATTATTATTATTATTTTATTTCATGACTTGTCATGAGGGGACGGGCTCTGCCCTGGGTCTCTTTGCCTTTTGTCCTTCATGGAAATGTCCCAAGAGAGCTCCAAAAATCACAAATCCCAGAGCTGGATAGGAGGGAGCCTGGAACTGAGAGCTTTTAGAAACAGAGATAAGGTCCAGATGAAACAGCAGCAAGGTGAAAAATTCACCCCCTGCATTCAAACCTCATCTACCTCATGGCTTTTCAGGTGCACTCTCAACCCAGCAATCTTCAGTAGCTTCCTGGACTGCCACAGTTTCAATACACTCCTCTTTCATACCTTGATTTTTTCCTTTTCCATCTAAAACTTGTTTTGAGTCTCCTCTCTTCTTTATTTTTTTTCCAGACCTCTCCTTCTGCAGAAGTTGCAGGTCCCTGCTTCCTCTATCTCCTTTTCCCTGCCCACATCACCCTGCACTGCTCTCTGTGGTTTCCCTTGTTTCCTCTCAAAGAGGACACTGTGCTCTCCCCACAGCCAGCACAAAGTGAAAATCAGACCTTTCTTCTCTGTGTCCAAGGAAATTTCCTTTACAATAAAATTTCACAGAGTGCAGATGTGTGCTGTGAGCAGCTGAGTGAGATCAGCACTGCCCAGCCCAGAGGAGCTGGGGGGTTCACAGGGCTCCAGCACAGCCTCTTCCATATTTTGAGATGCATTTTCTATATTCCATATGGAGGGCTTCCATATTTTGAGATGCATTTTCTATATTCCATATGGAGGGCTTCCATATTTTGAGATACATTTTACCAGAAAGATGAGGAAGAAGGGAAGAAAGAAAGGAGAAAGGAAGGAGAAAAGAAAAAAAAAAGAAAATAAGCTGGTTTTGTAGTAAAGCTTCAGAAAAGGTGGCACAGTAAAGCACAGCTTAAGAAGTGGCCTTGCTTGGGAAAAAGTGATGGTGTGGGGATGGTTTGTGTCCAACCTCCACCCATTCTGAGCCTTCTCCCTTCACTGCTGGGGAGCTGCCTTCCTTTTCTCCACTGTAATCACTGCATGCATTCATTTTCTCAGGAATGCAATTTAATGCCAGGCACACTTCATTTTGTCCTTAAAAAAGTTTATAAATCCTGGCTGAGTACCACAGGACACCTCTTCAGCTTGGTGAGAATGTGAAACTGGAGCACACACTCACATTCAATGTGTCTTTCTCTTCTTTTATGTGTGCCCAAGGACACATTGCAAGGAGCAGCCACGTGTGCTTCTGTCCAAACACACGGGTACAGAGTTTTTTGGATGCTGAGGGGAGCTAAACCAGCTCCTCCAGAGTAATTTACCAGTTTAACACCACTGCTACAGCTCAGGCTGTCTCCTTTCTGCTGTTCCATTATTGTCCCTCAGAATGCTCCTCCAAACAGGTATCTCCTGTGCCTTGCACGGAGCACAGGTAATTATTATCATGATTATTATTATATTGATTATTTATGATAGTTTGTGATTATTTGTGCAGGGCTAAATTCGGCTCTTTCCCAAGTGGGAGCAATTCTGGAGGTGTTGCCACAGTTCCACTCACAATCCCAAAAGAAGGGAGTTTAGCCCACCATCCCTTTCCTTAGAGAGAAATCACAACCTGGCTCTTGTTCCTCCTTGATGGATTTATTTCCTTTTCTGGCAGGTAAGGAGCAGAATTAGGATTTAATGGATACAAATGGGTTTACATATTGAGGCTGCTGGACACAGACTGACTCCTCTTTTCCACCTGGCTTTTCCAGCTGCCAGAGGGGCTGCACGTGCCTGCTCTGGTTTGTGTCAGCCCTTGGCACATCCATCCTGGGGCAGCAGCCACTGAAGGGATGACACCACACTTTCAGCTGCCTTGGTTCTGCTGGAGAGTGTGGCTTGTCCCTTAGCATTGCTGTTAATGCCTGTTTGAGGGGATTTAGCATTTTACACTGTTTTGTTTGGTTGGTTCCCCCCCTTCTCTAAAACTGTCAGGGATCCTCTTAACAGAAGTGGGAAATTAATTTCTGCTTCAGAAGTTGCTTTGAAATAGACAATATACTGCAATTTGATCTTTGGTATAACATCTTTCCTACATACTGAACTCATATCTCTTTGGTAATTTTGCCATTATAAAAACAATGGATAGTACAGTTTATCCACCCCCCTCCCTCCCCCCGAATCTATTTAAAACTTAGAAAATAGCCTAAAGAGTTTGTTCTTCATACCCAGCATTTAGAATCATTATCATCAAATCTTTTACAGGCTGGACATTATCTTGTCTTAGCATCACTTCCCAAGATATAAAGCACTGGGGGGTTAAGGAATGACTTGCCAGAGCTCATGGACAGAGTAGTTAAATGACTCCCTTATATCCTTCATAAAAAGAGATTTTCATGCATTACTCCCAGCACACTGAGACATGAATGTCGCGCTGTCTACATCTTAAGGTGTCCTTGAGAAATCTCCCTGTGACAAGAATGATTTGTTCTAAGAGCTTAAAAAACTCACTTCCAGGGAAAAAAAGGCAGGAGCGAGGAGCACATCCCTGGCACTGAGACAGCAGAGACAGCAAATGGGGCTGGTGTTTTCAGAGGTGCTCCATTTTCAAGGGGGTAAAGCAGAGAAGTCAGGGATGGAGAGCTTCCCCTTCAGATATCACTCCTTCCTCCTCAGCCCTGAGTGCTTCAAAGCCAAGGCTCAGTTTTTCTGTCTCAGAGGAGCAACAGGACTTGCATATTTTAAGGGTGAACTCGTAAATGGGTCCTTCTCAAGACTCCTGAAGAGCACTCGGTGATGTGCACAGGAGAACCATTATTGGTGCTTCTCAAGCTGCAGCTGGCTCTGAGGAATTTAAAAGACCACAAAAAGCTCCTGGCACCTCTCTTTCCTTGAGACACAGGCAGGAATTTTCAATGTTGGTGAGTAGGAGAGCCAGAAGTGATGGGGAAAGCAAAAGGAACAAATCAAATCCAAGAGTTCACGTTCTGTAGCATCCTTGTGATGGGGACAGCAGTGGAAAAGGATGCTCTGAAATCAGAGCTGGCTTTTAGGCAGGCAGAAGCAAGGCTGTTTTGTAGGATTCATCCCCAAAATGAGACAAATCCAAGGGCAGATCTGAATCCTGGGGGAAATTCTGTCATGGCTGTCATTGGGGGTGGGCCTCAGTCAGAGCAGGCAGTTCCAGGTAATGCTTTGGAAAGGAATATTGTGGTGCTTGGAAAAAGAAGAGAGTAAAGCAGTGACATTTTTGCCTTCAGCTTTAAAAAAAAGAGGACTAGCTGAAAAACCTTAACCTCAGGAAAAAAGTGGAATAAGGGAATCTAATTAAAGAGCTCAAACCTTGTAATGGTAGAGCTAATGTCAGCATTATTCATACCTCAACGTGGAAAATTTGACAAAAGAGCACAAATGGAATTTAAATTGAAATAAAGACACAGGGGAGCATCTTCTCTGTCTGAAAGTAATAAATGTTTGGAGTGAACTACCTGTCAAGGTTTAGGAGGTGATGACACAGAGGGCATTTTCAGGAAGCACCTGAGTTCTGCTCTGTGGAAACAAGACATGAATATGGATGAGCTCAGGTGAGCCAAGGGCTGATTCTCAGGTGCTTGCTGGGGTGTCCTGTCCCAGGCTGCTGGCAGTGGAGAGAATTTCCTTGGATTTTTGAGATCTCTGCTGTGATCTTTGTGAAAATGCTTTTCTCCCTGGGGATGGATTGTTTTCCTGTCCGTAAATCTGCCCCAGAAATATTTGGCAGCCAAGGCAAGAACTATTTAGTTTGTTTCTGTTGCCACAGAGCTGAAATAGGTCATTTGTTATTTGTTCATAAAAATGAAGGAGGAAAGGGGAGGAGAATGGAGTCAGCTTTACAAAAAGATAATTTAAATAAGAGTTTTTACCTTTTGCTGGCCCTTGTTAACACCTTTTCTCACACGTTAGAGTTCATCACTAACCAGGTGAAATGCTGCCCATATTGGCATTTGGGCTATCTCCTGAATTACCTCTTTCATGGTTTACTATTCCCCTGATGAGTTCTTTTCAGCTTTAGGTTGTTTTTACTCTCAAATTCAGGCCACTGCTAAAATTTTAGAAGCTTCACAGAGGAGTTTAATTCCATATAGTGACACGATGGAGGTTGTTTTGACAGCTCTTTGTAGATTCAGTGTAAACACAGTTGTTCTGGAGGAATTGCAGCTTCATTTTCTTCCATGAATTCAGTAGAAATTAAAAAAAAACAATCTTTAATCCACCATTACTGGCCATTTTGAGCTTCCAAGAGAAAAGGACTGCAAGGAGCATTTTTGGGATTTAGGAACAGAAGTTGAAGCCTGGTAATGCCAAGTGGACTCTTTCAATCTTTTTGCATAGTCTGAGAGTGGGACCTGTTTCCATTTGGATAAACTGATCATTTTTTTTCACACAGATCCAAATTAATGAAATTCTTTCTGTAAACATACACTGATTGCATTAGTTTGAATTTCTCATTTATTTTTTAGAGGACTCTTGCATACTTCAGTAAATATTTGCTCATTTACAGAAAGTTTTGTGAGAATCCCCGGAGTGCTTATTTCAGAGGAACTGAGCCATTCACAATGGCAGTTTTTCTGGCAAAAAAAAAAAATTAAAAAAAATTACCATACAAGTAGAAAACACAAGGTTGTTTCCTCAGCTGCCACAAAAATCATCATTACATCCATCTGTGTGTGTTTGTCAACATGATTTGTTTCAAATAGGCCAATTTAGGGCTGTTTGGAAGCCCAGACTCATCTGACACCCATCTGGTGAGGATGCATCCACACAAACACAGCTCCCTGTGCTCAGGACTCATTCTTCATCCTTTCCCGCAAAAAACAGCCAGGAATGTGCAGATCCCAAATACAGAATCTCCTACAGCTCCTGTAAGAAGTTAAGGTGGGTTTTAGTTGGGCCATCAAGAGGATTTATTGATTGCTCATCATGCTGGTATCAGCTGAATTGCACTTGCTGTGTTTTCAAATGATGTTCTCTTATTGGAGAAATTCTCCTTGTCCCTGAACACAAAGTTAATTTGTGTTTTTATCCTTAGAGTTTGTGTGAAATTTCATTACTTCTATAAGTTTGGTCCTTTACTAATTCCTTTAGATTGCTCAATAGAGCAGGAGGCAAGATTGTTTAAAGAACAATGTTTTTATTATTTTTTTAATTTTCATTTTATTTTTCATTTGTTGGGCAGGGAAAACATGCAGAGGTCTACCTTCCAGAAAAAACCAAATTAAGTACCTATAGAAAAATAAAAGTTGCAAAAAAGAAGCTGCAAACACAACAGAAGAACAACTTCTTATGGCTGATTTCTATTTTTAGCAGATTCCTACTTTCAGTTGGACCTGTCAGTTCAACTAATGCAGTGCTTTAAATTTAATCACCTTAATTTATTCACTGACCAGAAACAGAAATACAGGGTCCTTTTAATTAAATAACAGTCCCTCAGAATGCAGAAAAGAAAAAAAAAAAAATATCCATAGGGGATTATTATTCCAAGTTTCCTGCTTTTAATAAGGACTTTCAAAATCCTCAAGAGTCACTTATGGTCCTTTCCTATTAATGAAATGATTAATAGAACATCATAATTACTCTTTAACAAGGCAAGACATACTTCCTTTGGAGTCAAGGAGAAAAGCGAAACAAGGATTATTCTAAAAAATTTGGTCAAACAACTGAGAGGTAAAGAGAGGAAAATAAAAACCAAGCAAACAAACCAAAGCAAAAAAACTCACAAAACCCCAAAATGAACCCAAGACCCTAGCTCTCTTTAACTGAGACACTGGAGTGTTTAAACTCTTCCTTTGCAAATCCCACCTGAAGGCAACGTCTTCATGCAGCTCCTATTTCTGCAGGGTGATAGGAGTCATATTGAGGAATTAAATTTTAGCTTTTACTGGAAATTGCAACATTTCCCTGCTCTTTCACCTCCATTTTGTTTGTTCATTTTCTTATTAAAACCAGGCTACATGAATACTTAAACCTGTGGATAAGCAATGAATCAGAGCTTCAACATGGTGCCCAGACAGCTCTGAAACAGATTGCTGAGAGTTTGAAACCACCTTTGTCCTGGGTTACAAGCTGTGTCTGGGGTGTGTGTTCTGTTCCCACCTGTCAGAGCTGGGGCAGTTATCTGCTGTTCCTTGGGCAGTTTTCTTTATCCCTTCCACAGCCAATCCTCCCTCCAGGAAATATCTTCTCTTCATGGGCCATTAATTATTAATTATCTCCTGTTAATGAGCCATTGAGTGTCACTGCATGGCTGATAAAATTCCATCATCCCACTGGGAGATGCCCCGCCCAGGGGGAGGAGCCAAGCATTCCTACCTGGATACAATCTGAGGCTGGGAACACCACAGGAGCCTTTTCCCACTGCATTCCCAGAGGAGCAGCTTTCTTCTCCTCTGCATTCCCAGAGGAAGAGCAGGCCCAGCTCCACCAGCCCTGGAGCTCCAGAGGAAAACTCCACCCTTGTCCAGGATCCCTGCTCCAGCAGAGCCACATCTGTCACTGCAGGAGGAGCAGCCACCATGGAATGGCACTGCCACCACCACCCTGACCCACAGGCTGCCAGCTCCTGCTCTCACTCTGGCTGTGGTTTGGATTTTTTTGTTTGTATTATTGCATTTGTTTCTTTTAAAAATTTTCCTAGTAAAGAACTGTTATTCCTACTCTCATATCTTTGTCTTAGAGCCTCTTAATTTCAAAATTATAATAATTCAGAGGGAGGGGGTTTACATTTTCCATTTCAAAAGAAACTCCTGCCTTCCTTAGCAGACACCTGGCTTGTCAAACCAAGACCATCTTTTTCTAGACAGGGTGTTCTGGATGCACGGGGCAGGGCAGGACAGATCCATGGATCCAGAGCAGCCTGGAAGCTGGGATGTGCTGGGCTCAGTGCAGGAGTGAGGAACCTTCAGGAATCACACAAATTCACTTCCTGACTCTCTGTGTAATTTCAGGGCAAGCCACTTAACCCCTTCTGGCTGCTTTTGTCACCTGGTGGTTGATGGTGTCAAATAGAAAATTCCGGTGAAAAGAATATTATTGAGAAGAACAAGGGAAGAGCCAGAAACCCACACATTTCATGTGTCTCACTCCTGGGTGGTGCTCTCCAAAAATACCACGTCTGATGGGCAGAGTGTCTGCAGGAGTCACAAATTACTACAGTTAGAATGGATTATAAATCTCAAGTAAAGCCCAGTCAATTCTACAAGTGATATATTTCTTTTATTACTGACCCTTTATTGCTTCTCTCTCACACACGCATCTATCTTTATCTGTCTTTTGTTCTTGGGCACAGGGGGTGTCGTGCTGCATTAATATTCCTCTCTGCAGCTTTTCTAGCCAGCCCCATTTTCTTTCCTTCTTGCATCAAGAAATTTGAATTTTTAAAAAAATATTTTAATTTTTTATTTTGCTGGACTTTGCTCGGCTGTGGAACAAAGTATGGGGATATGAGAGTTATTTTTAAAAGCATCCCAGGGAATTTGGATATTTAGCCCCCCTCCATTTATTGTCAGAATACAGGGGATCACTTATTCTCACTACTTTTTTTGGAGGAGGGGAGGGAATAGAACATTCATTTCAGTTTAATTTGGCATCAGGAAGACAAACTTTTAGATTAGGGATGGGGATGGGATCCATGGGATGGGGATGGGAAGGGAAAGGCTCTCTGGTAGCCGTGGTCATGAGCAATAACCTCAGAGTTTTGCAGAGCTGCTTAAAAGCCAGGTTGGACCTCCAAGCCCGAGCACTCAGGAGATGCCAAATTAAACCCACATGGACACTGAGAGCAGGGGTGAGGTCGAGTGTGTGCCACAGAGAAACAGGAGAGACAAACCTTTCACGCAACGTTCAGGACCTTGGGGCACAACGTGGACTCTTTATTTTACACCAGAAAACCTTGCTCCACTCCTGGCAGCAGGGGAGGAAAGTTGTGCACATCTCCAAGCCCGTTGTGATGCCTGAATGTGAAAATCTCTTGGAACAAATACACGGAATGCTCCACGACGGAGAGAGACAAATCTCTCATCTCCCCTCAGGGACAAAATGCAACTTACAACTGCTGAGTGAATAATTAGCGTTAATTAGCAGTAGAAATTGATGCCTTTGGAGATAGTCTGCCAAGTTTTTAAGCACTTTAATACTAATGGATTTTTTTTTTCTGTGGGATAAATCTTTATAGAGGAAGCGAGTGCAAATTGATTTTTAAAGAGCCTGCCCAATGCTGAATTTATCTTACTAAAACATTGGGTTTAAAAACAATTACATTTACTTTCAGTGTATTTTAATGCTTTTTCCAGTGGATTAATTTCTCTTTAAATATTTTTGCTATCATTTTTTTGCCTAGTTTCTTGGAAAAGGAGTATGTGGAGTACATTTGCATGTTTGGAAGTTGTTAGGATAAAATATGCCACCATGTCAAGCTACTTAGTTCCTAAATCATTCTTCAATTATGAAGACGTATTCAGCTGTAATGATAATGGCAGTCTAATGACACTTCGAATCACAAGAGTAAAGTTCACTGAGCGGAGGCAAAGGCTTAAGAGTTAAGAAAATTTTCCAAGCAATTTCATGTCCTCTCTGTTCAAACAGTTCCTGTCTGAACCCTGAATCCTTATTTAGGTTTCTTTTCACATCCTTCAAGCTAAAATCAAGTAATAAGGCCAATAGGATTAGGAGCAAGGGCTTGAAGCTGCCCTTCTGACTCAGATGGCATTTGGGATTTGGGCATTTCCATGGGAAATCAGCATTCCCAGCAGGGATTCAGGGCTGGCACACTGACAGTGGCACTGCCCTGCTGGCTCTGGGCAGGGATGAGGGCAGGTCCACTCTGGCTCCTGTTGCTTACTGGAGGAATCAGACTGAAAAGTCAAAGACAAGCAAAATATCTTGATTTCCAGAAGTTTTCGGCACCTTGATTTCTCCCTGAAGTTTCTGAGAGAGGCGTTTATTCAAGACATCAAAACTCTGATGGAGAAGGCTTAGAGACATTTGCAGGCAGTTGATATGGAAAACTCTAAAATAGCACAGAATAAAAGCTGTTTCTTACATTATACTGCAGCCAGGAGCCAGAGAAGTAAATCAGTGCAGTAATTTCTTTGTTGTTTTTGCCAGAAACACATTGAGGACTTTCTGGAGAAATCAGAGCTGAGAGGAAGGTTTGAAACAGATACATGTTCAATATTAAGCACATTCATTACCACAAAAGTGTGTAACTTTTCTAACAAATGGTGTAGCAATTCCAGGTTCTGTGAAAAGTCTGCTGTATTTCTCTTAAACGCTGTTCAAAATGTGCAGGCAACATGAATATTTGTTCACAGAGGTACAAATATGAAAGTCACACAATGAGCAATGGCAGACAAGAGCCTCTCTGGTTCTCCCTTCCTTCCACTTTCACAATTATTTAGGATATTTTCTTATAGGTCACGATCCAAACCTAGCTCAAATCCATAAAATACCTCCAGTGATTTCTATAATGTTTGAATGAGGCTTTATTTGAAAATCACTGGGTGCTCCACAAGAGCAGGTAATTCTGTGACCCCACAGGGACCCTCTGGGGACAGGTTACATTTGCCTTAATGACAAATTGAATTTTTGTTCATGACATGCATGAAAGGGACACAAGGCACAGAATTTATCTGGTGGATCACAGCAATGGTGAATTAAAACCTTGAATTCAAACCTGTCACCAAAGCCCACAGACCATTTTTGCAACCTGCTTTCTAATCACACTGCATATATAAATTGGAGATTTTTTTCTTTTTTGAATAAACATGTTTTTGTGTTTGTCTTCCAGATGAATGTATGGTGCACGTGTTCTGCATGGCTTTCCATGCAAAATTAAAGATATGTGGACCACAAAGTGCCTGTGACAGAGAGGGCAGTGTGAGACCTGGCAGCACAAGTGATGTGGAGCTGGCCCAGCCTCTCTGTGGTTTCACTGTTGGAAAAGCCCATTCAGGCCCCTGAAGCACAAATTTTTCTCAAGAGAAGCCTTTCAAAGGTTTACAGGACAGTTTAATTCTCAGGCACACTGAGATTCTGTACATTTTTAAATCCTGAGACACCACAATCCTTTGAGAGAATAGGTGTTGTTTTGGGTTGTGTGTATACTTTAGAGTAGCACTTGTTAAGTTTATTTTCCCTCTTAATACCAGAGACAGCAGCCTTTGAGTTTAGGGTGAATAAAAAGCAATTATTGTACAGGATATTTGACTCAAATAATCCTTATTTTGGTTTGTACACAGATTTTGGTGATACAAAGCCTCTCCACACACCCCTTGCTCCTCCTCTCTGATTTTTTCCAGGAGGTGTGTCAGACACCCAGCCCTGAGGATGTGCATTTATGCTTGGCTGGGCTCAGGAGTTGTTTGGTTGTGATCAAAACCTGAAAGGAGACAAGCAGTGGGTATTGAATTATTTCTGTTTATACCAGCTAACACCAGAGGCTTTGGGGATCACAAATATGCTGTGTGTTGGTATTAGGAAATTCACCACTTTATCAACATGTTGGGTTTACAGGCCCCTGGAGAGTGACAGTTTTTCCCATTTTTCAGTGAAAATACTGAGCCAACACTGTGTGCTCACACCTTTCCCTGCCTGCACCCTCCTCCTCCCTTGCTCAACAGAGTCCTTTATCCTCTGGGTCTATTAAATACATCTTGATTACTCTGGAGATTATTTTCTCATTTTTTTATTGCTTTTGACTCTTCATTACTGCTCATTAGAACGTTATTACCTTGGCCTGGGTTATGACAATCCTCAACACCTGCTTCACAAAACAAAGCATTTCCTTCCCAGCCTCGCTCACCTGGGCCCTGAATGATCCCTTTGGCTGAGCTGGAAGAAGCAGCAGAGAGAGCAGGTCCTTGGATTTTCTGAGGTAAGAGGCTTTTAATTTGTGGCTCATCAAGGATGCTGTTGTTGATGACCCTGAGGTGAGGTTTCCCATCCTGGCTGTGTGTGGTGGCTGCCACTGGCAATTATTTTGGAACAGCTGGTGACGTGAGGGGTGCTTCAGTGGGGAAAGAGGCAGGGTTGAGTCTGCTTTGAGCTGAAGTGGATTTTTCTGTGCAGAATGTCCCTGGAGAGAGAGCAGACATGGCCAGCCTTGGCTGGAGTGTCCCAAAGGCCACCAGTCCTCTGCAGCCCTGGCTGGGTTTTGCTTCCACCGCTATCAGCAGCTTGGCAAAGAAGGGTCATTGCTTCTTTTTACTCAGAGAAGGCCAAGCTAAAATCAGGATTTATCTTTATATGAGTAATATTCCTCAACCTGAGGCTATTAAATGATTGCAAAGCAGACACCTGTAAGGGGAAAGGAAAAACATGGAAGGAACGGAGAGCACCAGGTGAGGTGATGCTGTGTTAACACCTGGTACCTGAGAACTGAGGAAAGTTGCATTTTTGGGGACTGTAAAGCACAGAAATGCTTCCCTACCTCTCTCCCAATAGCTAGAGCTCACCAACAAAGCCCACAAGTGTTTTCAGGCTTCTTCCTTTTCCTTTTAGTTTCAGTTTTCAAAACAGGAATGAAATCGCAGCAGCGTCCCCCGGAGAGGACAGTGAGGGCAGGGGATCAGGGGCAGGATGGAAACTTATCCACACAACTTAGATTTTGTTTTTACTGAATTATTGCAGTACCAGAGCTCTCAAACCTCATGCATCGATAATCCCAAACCAGTGGTGTGGGAATTGTCAGAATTTGTAAGGAAATAAGAAGCTCTTGAAAGTCTGTTCTTACCAAGGCGAGATGTAGGCAGTTGGAGTACAAAGTTGTAATAAAAAATCAATTTCATAGCCCTTTTTGTGCATTAAAATTAGCCATTTACTGAAAGAGTTTTGGATCAGGTCTGAACTCTAGCATGTATAAAACTCGTATGTCTTTCTATTTTTATTGTTGCTCTGTTCCAGAATTCTTTTGATCTGAAGAGACCTATGTTTATTCCCAGGCTTTCTGCTGTGGGGTTTTTTTCCCTTGTTTGGTTTTTGTTTTCCTTTGAAATAAAATATTGAATTGAATTCAAATGTGCAAATAATGGATTTCTAAATGTATGATTTGATATGGTAAAAATAGAAAGAAAAAGGGAATTTGACTGCCTTCTAAAAAGGCCATGTTGTCAGAGGAAATTTGACATTTCCTTGGTAAACTGAAAATGTATCATTTAAAGTCCTTGCAGTTTATCTGCTTTACCTTTAAGCAATTATAGAAATCTTAACCACTCAACACTTCTAATTGGAAAATCATTCTGAATTGAAAATTCACGCATATTTTCTGAAAAATGCAGCCACTGAATATGTATGGTTTTTAGCATTCAGAGTGGAATGGTGGAAGTTTATTCAAGAATAATTAGCTAAAAATTAGCAGTTGTTGGATGTGTTTTTGCTAGTTTGTGCCCAACTGCAGGACTTCTCTTACCTGTTTATTGCTTGTCTGCTGATGTCCTGGGACCACCAGGAATTCAGGGTTTCTTTCCCTGTGTGTGTGCTGGGAGTGTAAGAGCTGTTTGGAGCAGAGAACACCTGTGCATGGCATCCAAAATTTAGATTTTACAGCAAGTTCTGAGCAGCTTTTAAACATCCCACTGCTGGTGGATGCACCCATTGTGTCGATGTGTAAGATGATAAAAAATCAGGGTTTTTTCTTGATAGCCTGAACTCTTTGCCCCAGTCTGGCCAGGTGTCTTGATGTCTGTGGGGAAATATTGAAGGCAGAATATTTCCAGGCTAGACCAGCTCCGTCCAGTGCCAAATGAATACAGAGAAGGCCTTGAGGAGATTTCACACCCACTGCAGGGTGACCTTGGGCAGAATCTGCTCCTGTGGCAGCTCTAAATGTCACATATGGCACCCAGAATCCCTCCCAGCCCTGCACTGGTTTCTGTTCCATCCCAGAGGGAAAGAAAAGGGAATTTTCCAATGCCCAGCCCAGGGTGGGCTGTGCTGGAATTACTCTGTAACTGTGTTAGCCGCGAGTTTTAACCAATATTTGTCCATGTGAGCTGAGAAGGAATTAACAGCAGCCTTTCAGACAGAATTCTGTCCCCCATTTGATACCTTTTCGTAATTTTTTTTTGGCTCCCCTGATAGTAATGGATATTTCTGTGCCCTGTTTTCTTTGCATTGCTCACCACCCATCTCTTGCCCCTCTTCATTCACAATAATGTGATTATTAGTCACAATAATGTGATTATTAGTCAGAGTAAGAGCTGGAGCAAGTGATTGTGCTGCAGGAGCTGAGGCTCTACCTATTTGTCTTTAATGAGCTGCATTTTTTGTCTTTTTTCTTCTCAAGGCTATAAGGCAGCCATGAAATAGCATTGAGACAGCAGAAGGTCGTAATCTTGGAAAGCTTTTTATTTTTAAAGAAATATTGATACAGTGGAATTGATTGTTTTGAAGATAAATGAGGTGACAGGCACTTTTTGTTTCTTTTTCTATGAATTTTCTGTCTCAGCATAATAGTGACCCTTTTTTACCTCAGAAAATAAAAAGTGACATTTTCAGCTTGAAATGCTGTAATGGAGATGGCTTCAAAAATCCAACTGATGTCTGTGGAAGTAAATTTTTGTGGGGAAAGATGAATGGAATCGTTACGTGATGTTATTAACAAGTTAATTTGGGAAAAGGAGAGATAACTGAATTTTAAAATGGGAACACAACAAGAATTTGGCAGAGCAAGGTGGGGTGAAACCCAGAAAGCCCCAAGTGCCACATCCACATGGATTTTATATCCCTCCAGGAATGGTGACTCCATTCTCCTTGGGCTGCCAGTTCCAGGTGAATCTCTTCCTTTAGGTGAAGAAATTTGTCCTAATACCCAAATTAACCCTCCCCATGCACAACTTGAGGCGTTTGTTGTTATTATGAAGGATAATTGTGTGTCTCAGCACGGCTGAACCCTGCTGAGCTGCCCAGTAGAACAGCACTGATGATTTTTTACTCACTTGAGCATGCACAGAAGCCTTCAAATAACACAAATATCAAAAGGCCACTTCCAGCTGGGAATTGTGTTTTTCTCCATGACTAAACTGGCCAACAACAGGATGATAATCAAATGGAGAATAAGCCTCACTTTAAAATCACTTGTTGCTCTCCTTAGCAAAAGAAAAAGTCATGGACACACTGTGAGAGCAAGGGATTTAATCTGATAAATATCATCTCTTCAGCCACAGGGAAATGCAGCAATTGGCCAATAAACCATGTGTGTCCCCATGATTGATACTTGAAAGGCTGAAAGTCCCTAAATATTTCTTAAGAAAAGAGGAAAAAACCATTAAATTTGTGTTCTGTGATGCGTGCAGTCCGGGCTGGATAATGAACAGCTGTCACTCCAAAGTGCTTCAGTACATTAAAGGCATATTTTATTGCCATTCAATTAGAATTGTATTGCACTTCTGCCTGTGTGTCTGGTTCCCATATTGACAGATAGATTTGTGCTTGATTGGGGAAATCATTCCTGGTTTTCACGAGATGTCCTGTGCCTTATGACACATCAGGGGAACAAAAGGACGTCCAACAGATGCTGTTTCTTGTCATTTTTGTATTTTATCTTTGGTTGGGCGTTTTTTGAGGGCCATGTGATAAAGTGATGTTATTTTTAATTGGTTTCAATAATTACAGTACCACCATAAAACCATCCTGGTTTTCCTTCCTCCTACAACGAAATACTTACCTTTGAAGTTCATTATTGTATCAGAGGTGAGTGATGCACAAAGCCCAGATGGTCTTTTTTGGGGGCAGGCTTTAATGCTTCATCCAGCATTTTGTCCACCCTGTTCTCTGCTTCCTGGGCTTTCCAGACCCAAGAAATGAGTGCAGATTTCTGAGGGCTGCCAGCCCCAGGTGTCACACAGCTGATCCTTTTTGCCATTCAGGACGCTGCTGTCTTGTCTGTGCAGTGGCCATTTTTTAATTCATATTTCTGTGAGAAATAATTGGTTTTCTGCATATTTCTAAACCAAGCAAAGAGGACTGTGCAGACCAGAAGGCTTTGTTAATCAGTGTGGAATGTGCAGTGGAAAAGTGTTTGCCAGCTTTTGCTCCTGGAAAATCAGAAGCCTGACAGAATTAAGCCATAACTACAGTCTGGACAATTTCATTTATTTCTTCTCTTTTTAATGTGTTTCATTAGGTTTCACATTATACAGACATGCAGAACAAACCAGGGAAATGGGTGAAATGAAGACAAATGTTCTCTTTGTTCTCTACAAAGACACACAAAAAAGGAAGATCTTAAAGATTGGATTTTGTTAACATCTTTTTTTTCTCACTTCTCCTTTGCTTCTTTGTTTCCCTTCTCATTCCATGAAGAAATTGATTTCTTTTGTTACCATTTTTGGGGGGTTTCTTTTGTTTGCTTGATTTTTATGTTTTTAACTAGAAATATGTCTACACACAGCTTTGTGTTCACACACAGACAACTCCCCCCACACCTTCATAAAATCATTTTCTCCTGCCATGTGAATATTTCCTAATGCCATTTGCTGCAGTGATCAGAGTACAATAATGCTTTCCCTGTAGAAATGTTTATGGCAAACCCTATTATTGTTACAGAAACAATCACTCTATTTTGATTCGTTTGAAAAATTGACACATTTCCTGCAGACTTTATTTTCATCTCCCTCAGACATCATGGAAGTCAAATCAAATCAGCCCCAATTTATTACAGCATTTAACACCACTCACTTGTTGGGAGCTGCTTTTTAAAACACAGCTTTTTCCTGCCTCCTCCTTTGAATAAAGCAGGAAGCAGAAAATAAAAACCCTCAGGATTCCAGGATGGGAGGATAATTTGAGCAGGTCCTTACTCTGCTGCCTGAAAATTGGCTCCCAGGAGCTGGAGTCATCCCAGTGCCATTGGGAGCTCTGGGTTACACCTCAATTTTCTGGAAAATGCCATCCCCAGTGAGCTGGATTTCCATGGAGCAGCTTCCTTTACTGCATCTTAACCATATTGTTTGTCGAGCCTGATGATGGTTTTCTTTTTTCCCCCATATTTTGAAGTATTTATCAGACAAAATTACAAATTAAGTTTTATCAGTCTTTCAAATGCCAAGGCTTTTTGTGTTTTTTCTGTACATGGACCCAGAACAAAATTACTGCAGAGAGCAGGGCTGGGAGAGGAGCCAGAATTTAGCTTTGATTAATACTTTGAGCACATTCCTGGATTTAATATATATATGTGTGTGTGTATAAATATATATAAGAAAACATTTAATAATAACCTTTTTCCTGGCTGAGATGCTGTGCTTGGCATTTTGTTCTCATCCATTTCTGAGGCTGCTGGTTTGATTCCTGAGTCAGGGTTGCTTTGAACTCTGCATTTCTCAGGCCACACAAATGTGGACATTTATTTGAGCTGATGAGCTGCAGGAAAATCTCTTTGCAGCTGTACCAGGATGGTTATGGCAGCAGCACAGGTTATTTATTATCCCTCAGGTGCTGAAGTGGTAAAATGACTTTAAATTAGTGGGCAGCAATGCTTTCTGTCAAGGCAAGTATCTCAGAGACAATAAAAACTCCCTGCAAAAATAATATTTAGCATTTTGCTGCAACTAATCTCCCTTGCATGCCTTGCAGCAGCACTGCAGCTCATCTGGGCTGGATTTCCAGCTGAAATTCTGATTTAATGTGGCTTTGTACTGAGGGAACCATGTGTGTGCTCCCCAGAGCTGGCTGGGTGAGGGAACTCGCTGGCACAGGGATCAGCTGCTGTGGGATGGATTCAAAGAGAAGATCAGGTTGTTGTGTGAGGATGTCTTTAGAGCAGAAATTATCACATTTCCTGTGCACAGCTTGAGCAGGGAACCTGCAAATACAGTGGGTTACAGTGGTGAGCAGGTGTTGCCTCAGCACAGGGCCAAGGTGGAGAGAATTCCCACCTCTGGGTTTGGAATCAGAGCCTTTCTTGCAGCTGGAATATCCCTGTGACAGGGCAGCAAGGCCATCACTTGGAATAGAAATATTTTCATATATCTATTGCACAACGGTTTCTTTCTTAGATCTTCTGTCTGAGCAGCATTGTTATTCTTTAATAAAGCAAACTAATTAATGTCACGGAGAGTTTGTGCATAGCTGTCCATCCAGCTGTGACCCAGCTCACAAACTTTACACCTTCAGCTCTGCAACTTCTGAAATGTTAAAATATTGGACAAATCCAAGTAACTCAAGGAGCTCACAGACTTATTAGGGAGCCTGAAACACTTGAGAGAAAGAAACCTTAACAATATTATTTCTTCACTGATAAGATCCCCAAATCCCTTGCAGTTCAAAAATTACAGAGGATTTAAAAGACTTCCTGCTCCAGGTTATAAACTGACAGTGAGCCAGCCAGAGAAGAAGTTCTGTCTTACAGGGACACTGAGCCACTATTACTTGGAGCTTTCTAATTCTCTGCAACCTGAGCCCTGACAGGTGGCTGTGAAGAGAAGCCAGAAATGTCACTTGTCCCACCCCCTATCATGGCTGAGTTATTCAGTTGAATGCTTCCCACACCATCCTCCCAGAGAGGATGAAAATTGAAATGAAATCTGTCCTGAATGCTCAGTGAGCTGCTCCTGGGAATCTGAGCTGCTCCTGACCCACTGCAGCAGGATCCCAGGGGGATTCCTGAGGGATACAAACATTCTGCATGCTGCAGTGGGGAACTCAGAACACAAGGGGTGTTCTGCTGCAGTAGCACAGGTTTGGGGAAGGGCAAACAGATAGTTATTCATTTATCCATCCATCTATCCAGCCACAGGCCACACTAAAACCTGGCACTAAAGGACAGCTCTGTCAAGAGTTCCCTGTGCACCTCCTCTGCCCATCAGACCTTGGGTGGCCAACTGATGGTCAATTTATTTATTTATTGGCTGGAATCCAGCCCTGCTCTGTGGTGGTGGTGCCAGCAGAAGGGGGAGAGCAGGAACAGGCAGGGGCAGAGGGGGAAACACTTTTACTGGGGGCTGCACAGGTGAGATTCCTCTGTGCAGGTGCACCCACTGCCTGCTCCAGGATTGCCCCAGAAAAGACATTTTTCTCCCTGTTGCTTTGGCTCTGGAGTCCAGTTGTGCCATTCAGTTACAGTGCACAGAGCCCAAAGGGAGCTGAACTAACAGTGAACAAAGTTCCTTGGCAATTTGATATTAATGGGCAAGACCTGTAGTAAACTGAAGGAGTTGTAGTAAACTGAAGGAGTTGTCTAGGAGCAAATATTTATTGCAGCTTACATTCACACAAGTTTGCTTTTCAGGTCGTGCATTTCAGGTCCCAATAGGTTTTAAGGTAGAACAGGTCTCTTCAAAGAGTTTTTGCAGCTAGGAAAACTTTTAGAACTTTTCCCAGGCCCTTTGTTGCCTGAAACAACCTCATCCCCCAAGCAGATGAAATGGGCCCAGGCTCAGGTGGAGGTGCAGCAGTGCTGTTACACTGAAATGGAAGCAGCTGTGCTGCCTGGCACCAGCTGAGAGCCCAGTGAGGTGGGCAGGAATGGCATCTTCCATTTCAGGAAAAAGCCCCACTTTTCCTGGAGGCAGCCCAGGAAGGGAGGCTGGGGTGGTTTGTTCTGTGCTGCAGTCCCTAAAGCACAGCCAGATCCCCGGGCCAGCACTGAGCCAGCACTCCACATCTCCTGGGTGTGTTCAGGAAGGCACAACTTAATGGGGCAAAACTGCTGAATTCTGCTTTTATGGAGAGGGGAATGCTAATTTAATGAGTGTGAGTGTCTTGGGTAACTGGTTCCCTCCATGTTTTTATCTGTTGATATTAGTTACACTCCAGCTGCCTTCCTGAGCTCACTGTTTTTCCATCAGGTTGCCTCTCTTCATAAATGTTTTGCATTTAGCTGTTTCATAAGTATAGAGGAAACAAATACAGGCCTCCCCTGAGGAAAATAATAGAATTATTTTGTCTAAAATAGTCTTTTTTCCACATGGATTACTACCCACAACAGCTCATGGATTCCATATTTTGAGAAGGGTTTTCAGCACACTCCATAAGTGTAAGGGCTTTGTAGACTTTAATTAAGACCTCCTAAAAAGTGTTTTCCCCCAAGGGAAAGCACCTGGATCAGGCACCTGAGTTCAATGGATATTTTCCGGTGGGTTCTGGGGTGGTTAACAGGCTGCAGGTATAACACCAGGCTGGGGCTGTTGTAGCAGGATGGAAGAGCTGTAAACCTGAAAAGAAATGGTTTGCTGAGGATTTTTCTCATAAAAAACAATTTCTCTGAGAAGTTTCTGTGCTGGTCTGGGGCTGCACACTTCTGTTTCCTGCTGCTGGAGGTCTTGGGTGCTGAAGCGGGTTGGGGTATGGATTTCTCTGTTAGAGGTAAGATGTGAGCTCCTAACTCTTACATATTTCCAGTCTATATTTCTGATCTAAAGTCTGATCACCAAAATCAGAAATTTGAGAGTGAGGGGCAAAATACAGCTTAGTCCTTTAACTGTCTGCAGGACTTTTTTTTTCCTCATTTCCCTCTTTTTTTTTTTTTTTAAGTTTTAATCTTTTTTCCTTGAGACTAGAGAAAATTAAGTTACTTATGGGTAATTCATGAGCTAGAGACTAAAAATTTGGATTAAATATTTAATATTTTTTCTAAACAGTTTAATGAAATGAGCAAATACTGTATAGGTATTTTTCTTCCACATGTCAATCATTCTCAAATTATGTGAGCTCCTTAAATTCTTTTTACATGTTAATGGCATCTCATTATTCTATTAATGGGCTGCAGCAGGATTATCTGTATTTGTTTTCCATTAGTGCTTATCCATCTTGGTATGCCTGAACAAGTATTAGCAAGTCAAACTTTCTCTTTCCTTGGAAACTTGGAGAAGTGAAATTCCTCACAGTTCTCTCAGTGTGGATGTTTGAATGTTAAGTTGTAATTTTTATTTGCTTCCTTTTCCTGTAAGCTTTGGTCTGTTGGTTTCCCATCACTGAGTGGTCGAGCAGGTGGAGTGAGAGCTGCCCTGGTGTCCCACAGCAAATTCCAGGGCAGAGTGCATTTTTCACTTTGGTGGTTTGGTTTGTTTCTACATTTCTTGCTGAAGAAAGCCTGGAATAAATTCCAGTTTAGCACCAGTGTAGGGTTTGCCCTTGTGATTTCCTGAGCTTGGTCCAAGCTCTGACAAGATCTTCTGGAATAGGTGTGTGGGTTTTTTGAAAGAAACATATCTGGTGGTGATGAGGTGTGTATGTCCTGCAGGTGAATTAAATTCTGCCTTCCAGCACGAACACAGGCTGTTGGGTGAGAGCTTCCTCACTGAGATGCTCACATGACTTCATTTAGGCTTTTATAAAAACAGGTTAATGGCTGGTAAGGATTTGGTGGTGCCTCTGTAGGACATCAGTACAACACAGTATTTCCTTTTTAAATATTGCAGCTTTTTTTTTTTTTTTTTCCCTTTAAAATGTTTCTCAGATTGAGCTCCTTTTTTTCCCCTGTGTTCCTGTGGAGCACTCTGCACTTCCTACAAGCCAGCTAGACAGAAATCTGCTCTGGCCAGGCTGATTTGTAGGATTTCCATGTTGTCTGGAGCTGGGGAGTTCCTGTGATGCCTTGGCAAAGCACCCACCTTATTTATTCTGTACATTTATCAAATAAAGCTTGACATGAAGTCATTGGGTTTGAGAGAAGATTTATGGGGGTTTCAGCTGGCTTTGCAGTAGCCCTGTGATATTTTTTGATAACCTGTTGAACAGAATTAGTTAAAAGCACTTTTTTGTGGTTTTTAAGGCCTTCTGTCCCAGCAGGTTTGTAAGACAGCTCATGGAATCTCACACAGCTAACCCCTATTAAACTTATAAAGGTAGCCTAATTTTTTTTTTTACCTTCTTTCCAACTTTTGTCAAGTGAATTCTATAGGATTTTATGTGCTGCTGGTCCTTCTGCTCCCCATCTTGGCATTTGACTCCATGAGATTCTGTTTCCCCCCTTCACTTTCTTCTCTCTGAAAATTGTCTGAAGTCTTGGAGAAATGCATTTAAAGTATGATTTTGGCTTTAATAAAGAGGAACAAGGAGTGGTAGAGAGAGGGATCGAAAAGAGACATATAAAAAATATGATGATAATTTAAAAAAACAAACCCAATCCTAGAACCCCTTTTGATCTTGCATTTAGACTTTTGTGCAAAATTTTGCCACCAGAGAGCTGCTCATATTGACTGTGATGATTACAAAACTTCTATAGATTATAAACTTCTATTTCTAAAATTGTAAAACCACTTCCCTAATCCCACAGAACATCAAAACTCAACCTGAGTAATTCAGTCTTTCTCTAAGGTCTGAATTCCCTTTCTACACATCAGAGTTAGATCAAGGCAAGCTGATGGATTTTCTGGTAACGTTTGGATCCAATCTGTGGCTAATTTACCTCCAAGAAAGTGAATATTTCCTTCCCTGCAGCATTATATCAGAAAGTTCTGAATTTTCCCATCAGCTTGACTTGCACCAGAGTTTTGTTTGATTTCTGATTAAAGAGACCTAATTTGGTTTGGTGGTGGCTGCTTTTAAAACCCAGCTCTCCACCATGGCTCGGTGAGGTTTTAGTGGGATTCAATGGAAATGGAAATAAATGGAAATGGAATGTCCCTGTGGGAGGTGACAGCTGTGCCAGAATTTACAAATCTATCTCCTGAACTGTTCTGAAATCTGGTGTTTTCCCAGGCTGGGTTCTTCCACCTGCCCACTTCCCTGGAGGTGTTCTGCTGGTGCAGCAGGAAGGTGTCAAAAATTTAATTCTGCCACAAAAAGCTGCAAAACTTTGGTTTGCTTCGAGTCAGATTTTAAAGTCGCACATTAAATGTTGATTTGTTTGCTTTCAAAACTGCACAATATGCCCTACAACCAGCACCTCCTGCATCCAAGGATGGTTTCAAAGAGAAGTGGCAAACTATGAATGCACAGCCTGAGCTGTCTTTGACTGCAATAACTCAGCAGAGGAGAAATAAATATGTATTTAATGTAGAAATTTTAAAAAATGCTTTCCTGGCCAAAAAAAGGTGGACACTTTGTCACTGTCCCACATGTGCATCAGCTGAGTTGCTGTTCTCAGGGATATCCAGAGGATCTGTTTTACACTTCTCCCTCTCCCAGGTGAATTTATAAACCTTGCTCCCAATCCCCTTGTAGCAAACCATGCTAGAAAACACAAGAAAGTACCTGGAACTGTGTTCCCTTGGTGCCACATTTGGATGGCTTTTCTTGACTACAATGGAAAACAAACTCAGATTTATTGCACTTTCCAAAAGCACTCCCCCACGCAGCTTTGCAGCACTCTTTTTTTTCAGGATCAGTAATCAGTTGCAGCACAAATTCCTCAACAGTTTTACCTTTCTCTTTCTTTGGCTCTGCTTTACCTTCCTGCATGGCATTTGAGAGATGATTTTTACCCACCAGTTTGCAGAAGGTCCCACACAAGTTGTAAATAAGGAGCTGGCCAGAGGGAATTGTGAAATTATTCTACCTTACCTCCTGAGTAAGGAAGCCAGCCTAATTAATGATTTCCCTCCAACTGGAGAGGTGCAGAATGGTAATTTGGATATGGCAAAGCTGGGATTTATTGTCAGTTCAGGAGGCTGTGAGTGCCAGCTCTGCAGTTCTCTCCACCTCAACTCACAACTGGGATCAATACTGCAGCTGCAGCCTCCACTTGTATATTTTATTTATGGAACACATATTTTGAAACTTTTTTTTCCCCCCTGTTGTTTTTAAAGAGTTACTGACAGTTTGATTTAGGCTATCCAGGATTTATTTTGCTTTCTTTTGGAAGTGGTACAGCAGCTGCTAGTGATGGTGTTTGGGGTGTGTGCACCTTTGCCTGTGAGCTCCTAGAGGTCCATGAAACCTGCCACTCTCAATTCCATTTAACTCAATTTCTCCTTCAGCCTCCCCTTGTGGGGTTTTTTAGTGGTCAAACACCCAAAACCAAGGACTTTATAAGCTAATTAGTCCAATTACTTTCTAACACGTATCTTGTTTTTACTTTTCTACCAGTAACTTCTATTAATCTACTCACGTAGCACCCATGCCACTGCTTTCTCTAACCAATGACTTCTTGCCACCAGCACTACAGAAAATGGAGTGGAAGAAGAGCAAGAAGGAGATGAGACAACACCCAAAATCCTCCATCTTGTCCCCTATTCACTCTCATATTAAAATCCTAAAACTCTAAATTCTTGACATGAAGTCGTTGGGTTTGAGAGAAGATTTATGGGGGTTTCAGCTGGCTTTGCAGTAGCCCTGTGATATTTTTTGATAACCTGTTGAACAGAATTAGTTAAAAGCACTTTTTTGTGGTTTTTAAGGCTTTCTGTCCCAGCAGGTTTGTAAGACAGCTCGTGCTCCAACTCCCAAAGCCTTAGCAATTTTTTCCCTGAGACAAAGGTTAAAAGCAGTGCTCTGCTGAGGGTCAGGGCTTCCTAAAACAGACGTAGAAACATTCCCTGTGCCCTCGACTCCAACATCCCCTGGCAGTGCTTTTGTCATGAACACATCCCATGCAGGATGGAATGAAGCATTTGGTATGTGTGAGAAACACGCTTTGGATAGGTCTGGAAAATTCCAGTGAGCTTTCTGAGCCTGTGGTGGTGGAGGTTTATTTAAGTCAGGGTCACAGCTCTGAAATGTCCCTTTCCCCTGGAGCTGAGGGCAGCACCTCTGCTCAGATCTGCAGCTCTTTGTCACGTGCTGACACTCCCAGGTGTCCTGGGCGTTCTGTTTACTGAGGAGGTACCAGGAAGTGAGCACTAAAATGGGAACTGCTCCTTCCAAATCCTCCACACGCACTCTGTGTGTGTGGATTTATAAAATATCCAGAGATGTACTTTGGGTAGACACTGGAGGTGCCCATGTTCACGGCTCTCTTGGTGTTTTTCACTTCTCAACCTTAATTTTGCCTTTAAAAAAAAGAATCATGTAATTAATGATTATTTAATAAGCCCATTTGCAGAAGGGTTTTTTGTATTTTAAGTTAGTTGCATTCCCATATTGCTTTTGTTCTGTATACCCTGGTTATTGATCTCTACTAAATACCTGTGAATTTTAACTTTTTTATTTTTATGAAGAAAAGAGCAATATCAACTGGACAAAATGGAGATCAAAATGGAGTTACAATTTTCCTCTTTTACAGTTAATGCATTCCCACTCTCTGGATTTTGGGCTTTCCTTGTGTTCAGGCCAGTTGTGAAATCCTTAAATCTTGGGGCTGCAGGAAAAACTGAAGCTTTAAAAAAAGCTTTAATTCAGTCCCTCTTTTTGCCACCAGCCAAACAGTCTGCCCCCACCCCTGAGGGGTATATTTTGATTTTCTGTTCTCTAAAACCACAGCCTAACAGCTGAGCTGTTGCCTAAAATGTACCATGATGGAAGCCTGGCTGTAGCTTTGATATATTGCAGGAAGGCTGCATTCATGAATTGTGAATAAGAGCAACAATTTTTCAAATATATATTGTCAAAGCCGTTTTCTCTCCAATAACACTGCCCATAAAATGTAACAAGTGTAATGGCTGTTTTACTCACAGTTAAAAAGTGCATACAATTGTAATATATCAGTCGTTGTTAAAATGACATCTGGGAATATAGAGAGATTTTTCTTGCCCTTTTTCCAGCTTCTTTACTACCAGTGTTTCCTGGTAAGGGAATTAATATTAAAGAATTGCAAGATAGGACAGCACCTACATGTGTATGTGTATATGCACATAAATATATATATATATTTATTTGTTGAAATGGATATTATTTTCTGTTGAGTGACACAATTTCCCTGGAGGTCAATTAATGGAGCTCTCTGTGTGCTTTCACTCACATCTGTCAAATCCAGGGTGGCTGTAGCTGGCCCATGGCCATCCTGAAAAGTTTGCTGTTCCCAAATCTCATGGAAGGAGAGTGTTGCTGCTCCAAAGATCACAAAACTGAAAGGGATGGTCTTGATTTGACTGAGTCAGTGATGTCAGCTGCAGTCAAATTAATCCTTCAACTGCACTTCAAAAGCTTTCTAATGCAGGTTTTTAAAAGCTCAGAAGGTCTGACAAAGGAATCCAAAGTGACTTCTGAAGGCAGATTTCTCTGCTCTGAGCAGCCAGCCTGCAATCCTCCATCAGCTGAGGACAAATGCAAAGCTCCCTTCTGCTGAGGCCGGGGTTTCACCCACACTGTGGGATTTTGGGGCAGTTCTCATCACAGATGTTTGAAGTAGCAGTGTTGGAAATCCCTCTTAACATGCCGAGCACATGGCACTCACAGAGCCTCGTGTTCCCTCCCCAGATCCTGCAATAAGTCTTTGCTTAACCCTAAACCCTCGTTCCTACGCTTTGTCCTTGATCCTGCACGGGGGCTTGTCCTCACAGAATTCGTGTCAGAATCAGCCCTAGGGACTCCTGCTTTGCACCAAGGGTTTAGGAGGCAAATCCTTGAGAGCAGGGAGCTGCATGAATTCGTTTGGAAAGCTCTCAAGCTCCTCACCTTAGTTTTAGGACTAGTGTAGGAGCTGTGGCCTGGGTGCTGCTGGCTTATCTGGAGGCATTTTCTCCAAACGTCCATTGCTTGACAAGCAATCTGCATTAGCCAGCACAGCTTCTTGCACAGGATGGCTTTCAAACCCTGGCAAGGAGGAAGATGAAAACAAGACTGTTATGAAAGTTAATAGAGTTAAATATTCCTGCTTGGTCTGAAGTGGCTGCTTTGTCCTCCTGCCTTCATTTCCTGAGAACTTTGATGCTGCGGCATGTGCTTTATAAAGCTCTACCCTGAACTACCTCATTCAGTTCGGTGTTTTTTTAGTGAGTAATTACATACTAAATATATAAATCAGAACACAAGCTGTAATCCAGTAATCCTTTTGTTTCAAGTAATGATTTGAAAAGCATTCAGAGGAGGTGTGAAGTGCCTTTGTCATGGGCAGGACAGAGGGAATGATAGCTCTAAAAATAAATTCTAGATAAATATTTTATTACACAGTGTGTCAGTATTGTGGACAGAAATTGCTAATATAAAGATGTTGTTCCTAAGTTTCTAATATGGTATTTGACAACAGGCTAGAAGTAAAAAAAGTATATAAAAAAAAGTCAGTGCTTTTCGTGGTTATATTGAACTGAAGTTGACTTTCACAGGGTTCAGTCCTCCCAAGAGAGAAGGTGACATAATACTGAGTCAGGGATATGCCACAAGACACAATTCTTTATGTTTAATACCAACCATTGCTAATATAATCATGCTGAAGTTATGGAAAGATTGAGCAAAGCTGTGATCAAAGGCCTGTGAGCTCCTTAGCAGACTCCAGGCTACTTTGGGTAATAAATTTATACGTGCTTCTGTCAAGAGGAGAAGTTGCTATTGTTTTGTAGGATGTAATTTTATTGGTGCCACCTAAAAATCAAGTTCTGCTGCTGAAATACCAGTTATGAATAGTGTTTCCTGTGCCCCAATGCATCTACCAAAGATGGGAAGTGATCAGGGGTTAACCTTGTCCAGTGTCTTTGTCTAAATTCTAACAACAAGCTCAAGAAAAATGGTCCATGATATCCAAGTGTAATAAAAAACCAACATGTGCTGATCCCAACTAAAGTGCTTGGTGGCATGGAAATGCTGTTCTAACCCTGATTTCTGTGCTGAAGGAACCTCTGACAGGGTCCAAGGTCCTGTGTGTGTGAGTTCATCTTTTTTTGGGGTCATTTGTGGATATTTCAGTGTCCCCGTGGTTCATTTTTGTCACTGTGTTCCAGTCAGTGCATGTCCCCAGCCTGAATTGTTTGTACATAACCACTGGGTTTTCTGACAGCAGGGGAGTGGGAAGAGCCAAACCTGGCTGCCAGTGGGTTGTGCAGTGAATGTCAGTGTGAGCATTAATGAAACATGCCCAGAGTGCCAGCTTAGGTCACAGGAGCCTCTGGCAAGGAAAGGACAACATTGCCTTGCTGTGGGGGCAGTTGCTGGCTTGGAGAGAAAAATCCAGGCAGAAACAAGAATTCTGCAAGGGGTGCCATCTTACTTACATAAAACTAAAGCCTCTGAACTTTTTTTTTTTGTGTGTGTGTTATTGGGGAAAAAAAAAAAAAACCAAAAACAAGAAAAGGTGACACTTATTCCTGGGCAAATGGGAGGCAAACATGGAGGTGGCAGAAGTTCCAGGAGCTTTGTAGTTCTGCATGGCAACTTTTTACCCTGACCACCCTCTAGTAGCTTGTATTGGTTCTCCAGAAATGTCTTACTTGCTTATGGGATCAGTGCTCTACAGCATTTAGTGATGAAGTAGAAAACCCCATTTATGTATTTAATTACAGGTCCTGGACCATCTGAAAATAAATGTCAAAGTTTCCTGTCAAAGGTTTATTCATAGTGGTGGCAATAACAGGTTTGGCAAGTGTCACACCAGGTTGGTGAAGGGGGAAAGCCAAAGCTGTGGCTTTATGGTGTATCCTAAAATGAGTCATCAGAGTTGTGAGTGAGGGAAGCAGAGGAGGAATTTTGGTTTAAAAGGAATTTCACCTGAGCCAGTCTTTGGCCAGTGATTCAGTTTCAGTTCAAACAAGGCCATTGATGTCCCCTGGGAGTTATTGGTGTTTTAGTTTGTTGTTAAAAGTGGCAGTAAATTCTTTGCTGCTACAGTTGTAAGTAAGATTTCTGGAAATGTTATGACCTGTGCTGAGTTGTTTATGAAAGTCAAATGAGCATGAATGGTTGATGTGTTTTTGTGGAAATAGGTAATGGTCAACTTCCCCCTGATTTTAGGTTTTTTAGTCTTTACAGAAAACCATAAGCTGTGTCTGGGAGTTCTGATTTCCAAGCAAACATGAGGAATCAGAGAACTTTACAGTTTTACCCTGACCTCAGTTTGGGCTGTGCTTGTCCTGTCTTTCCTCTGCTGTTTTTTCCAAAGAAAAAGACTTTCCAAGCCTCATGGCATTGTCCATTCTCCCTCACCTGATGGAAAAGTTCAGGTGTTCATGGGGGTCTTGCCTACCATGCCCTGTCTTTTGTTGAACAGCTGAGAATTTCCTGTGATTGTGCTTCCATGCTGGTGCCCTGCACAGCCACAGGTCTCCTCTCAAGGATCAGCTGTGGAATGGTTTGAATCATGAAATGGTTTAGGTTGGGAGAGAATTTTTAGTTCCCCAGTCTGACTGCAAACTCATCATTTTCCAGTGAAAACTGGAAATTCTTGGAAATTGGAAAAACCATGGAAAACTGGTTATTCTTTTAATTACAGTTCATTAAAGGATGAAAGCTACAGGTAAAAAAGGAATATTCCAGTATCCTTAATGCTGTGCTCACGGTGACAGAAGGTCAAAACAGCAGGGAAATTAAATCAGGGATAATTCAATCCTTTTGTTCCATTGTAAGAAAGACATTGTAATTTTACAAGAACTGGTTTCATAAAAAGAAGGACAAAGTTTGGCTAGGTAAGGGATGTAAAATTCCTCTACCACCAGCAGGCAAAGCACATTTGAGGAGAACATTTCTATGGGGAATCCTTCCAGCAGTAGCAAGTGGTGCCAGGAAAAATAGCTAGAGCTAATTCCAAAGTAGGTTCTGGACAAAAAGGAGTAAATACATCCTTATGATTGAATGCACCTCCCCAGGGAGGACGTGGCTGGGAAAGAACATGAATTGCAGATAAATCCCAGGAGAGGCTGTGAGGTGTGTAAGGAAGTTGTAATGCTGAGCTTGTAGAAAAGATGACATTACTAAATATAACTGGGTGCAAGTATGATGCCGATGCTCTTATTTTCCATATTTCATAGACATCACATGGGAAAATGACACCCAGAGGGATAACTGCTGGCTGATTGACAGCCTTGCTTTGCATCTTGCTCACACAAAAAATCCTTTCACAGTCTGCAGGTAGGGGAGTGAGAACTGCAGCTGTGATCCTGCACCATAAACAGCTGCTTCCTTCCAGGGGAGGAACAGAGAGCCATAAACCCAAACTACCTTTCCTTTGCTCTCTTTCCTTAAATTTTGGTGAGGCAGAACCTAAACACACTCTTGCTCTCCTGTAAATCCCAGTGACTTCAGTTTAGTGTGTGCTGGTGGAAGGAGAGCAGATCCAGAGGCACCCCTGTGTGTCTGCTGCTCCCTAACTCCTGTGGCTGCTCATCTCTGACATCTGGAAAACTGCTACTGCAGAACCTGAGCTGGTTTTGACATGTCCAGGTGGTGGGTGAGACAATTTCATCTTGCTGGGGGCAGAGGAGCTTTAAAACCCACTGTAACCCCCCGTGTGGGGCTGGCAGGGGAGATGCTCTGTGCCCACAGAGCTCTGTGTGCCCCTGGGTGATTGTCCTGCTGTGCCAGGGTCACAGCTGGGCTTGGAGGGTGCACGTGGTGACAGTCAAGGACGTGAGGAGACAAATGTCCTGTTTTGTCCCCTGACTTCAGTCAAGGGGATGGAAGAGATGGGGTTGGAAAGGGACTTTATGAATTTTTGCCAGAGACTTTCTGGACAGCAAGAGCGAGAGTGAAAGTGGGGAGGGCAGAGAGCTGCTCGCCCTGTGGGAGGAGAGGGCAGGGTGAAGATAAAAGAGAATCTGGAGAGTTATTTGTAGCTGTGCAGGAGGCCCTGTGGCAGATGAAGTCTCAGGGCTGTAGAGCAGACAGCAGTGTTGGATCTCAGAGGTTTTCTGTCCCTTTGAGGGGTTTCTGGGAGGAAAAAGGTTGAGGTTTCTTGGCTCACTAAGGGGAAGGTGGGTTTAAGGGTGGGTTTACCTGCATGCCAAAGGAGCAGTTAATGTTTTTAGGAACTGATTGGATCTATTTGTACTGCTTCTCCTCTCCCTGTTTATTTTTGGTAGTGAGAGCATGCTGTGCCTGACTGGAGAGCAGCAAATTGGCACATCCACAGTTAGGCTGCTGCACTGAGTGGGTGAGACAGCATTAGTGCCACAAAAACATTACAAATGCACTTTTGTTGGAACACACCGTTCCCCTGGCCCTGCCTGTTTTCCTGGCTCTGCTGACAGGTGGCTGCACAGCAGCACTCCAATATTCACTTTGATGTCTCCTTTCTCACAAAGCCTGTTCCAATAGCAAGAATTCTTTTTCTGACACGGGCTCAGGTTCCTGATTACTCCCTGAACCCTTTCCTTCATCATTCCCTTCATCATTCCTGAGTGCTCAGGATTGAGTAACAGCTGCTGTGTTAAGGGATGTGGCCACGAGGGATTTGGGATTAAGAGTCACACTGGGAGGGGTTTCTGCTGCTGAATATCCCTCATGGTCCTTTTGGAAGTGTGGCAAACACAAACTAAAGCAGGGGCTGTCTCATTGAGGTTTTGTTTTCTCACCTTCACTTGTTCCTTCTTTAAGCTCAGTAGCTGCAAAGGCATTTCAAGATAAATTCTTGAAGTTCCATTAAATTCCTCCTCGATGGAAAATTTGGGCTCTGGGAAAAAAAAAAAATGCAGGGAGATGAGTGAAAGTATCTGAGCAGCACTGAAATCACTGCTGGTGTGAAAAGAGGAGACATGAGAGCCTAAAGGGAAGAGTTTGTACTTTGAAAATTTATAATGGCCGTTGAATAAGCAGTTCTTTCATGTCTGCTTTCAGAAGCTGAGTGGTAAAGGGAGACACAGGTGTTTTGTTGAACAGTGAATTAATAGACCATGATCTCTTAATATCAATTGCTGCATTGTTAGTATTGGAAATTTGAAACAAGTTATTATTCTGCAACTTTTTACTTCTTGGTTTTTTTTTTTTTTTGGTGTGTGTGATTTCAGTCCATCTTCTTTTCCACTTTGCCATTTTGATACATGGGAGGAGAAAAAAGGCCAACGAAAATAACAAAAATCTTGAGGAAGAAATGAAACACTTCAAAAGCTTTCCATAGAAAAAAAAATTCTTTTTCATCTTACTGTAAGTAAAGGACTGAGCTGGTATGAAGTTGGCTCATCCTTGCTTTACTCAGAACCCTGTCATGGTATCAGGAGCTAATGACTCCTCTTTACCTATTGAGATAGTGGTAAATTCTATTTACTGGTGTGCCTTGAACAGCTGGGGCAGAAAGGGATGAGAGAGGACGGGATAATCTCTCGGACGGCAGCGTTTAACACCTGTCTGGGAGGAGATAATTGCTGCCTTCCTCGGGGGATTAGCACTCGGGAACTTTTTCAGAGTGGAGTGAAGCCCTACTCGGCTATCTCCCAGCAGGTGGATGTCAGAAGACACCGAGCACAGAATGAAAGATGCAGGAATAAAGCACGGTGTGTGCAGATGAAATGTGGCTTGTGCCTCAAAGCTGGAGAGAGATTTTTCTTCCTCAGCGCTGTCCTAGCTCAGAAGGGCTTGGGGAACACTTGGGAATGACTGAAGTGGTGCCTGTGGTGCAGGAGGAAGGGAGGTGCTTGTACAGGAGACAAATGCTCTGTCACCCACCCGTGAGCAGGGACTGCAGAGATTCACACCAGTGTGGTTTGGGATGGATTTGCCCCAAAACCAACCCCAACTGCATCAAAAGCTGCAGAGTTTCACACCAGTGTGGTTTGGGATGGATTTGCCCCAAAAACAACCTCAGTCAGAAGCCTTGGTTTTGTTTTTGACACTTAATTTGCAGTACAGAATTATTTTAATGACAGACTTGATTTTAACTGTTTAACAATAAACGCTGTTTAACAGTCCAACAGCTGGAAGTCACCAGGAAATTTGTGACAGACACAGAATTTTAGGAGAGAGGAAGAATTGTTTCGTAGTTTTCTGAAGGATAACCCCAGAGAGACACATTGCTTGGCACAGCATTTTAATTTAGGAGTGAAACAAAGCTCCGGGGAAATTTGCAATTTCCACTGCAGCCCTGTGACCACAGTCAGTATTTACAGCACTGGGTGGGCACAGCGTTCCTGACCTGCTGGGAGGACACAGGACCTGAATTTCTGCATCAACTGACCCTGCAAGGAGCAGGGAGTTGGACCCAGTGATCCTTATGGTCCCTTCCAAGTTGGGGTGTGGCACTCGGTGCCATGCTCTGGTTGTCAGGGTGGGGTTAGGTCATAGGTTGGACTTGATGATCTCAAAGGTCTTTTCTAACCCAGTTAATTCTGTGGTATTCTATGACTCTCTGGTGTTGTCTGTCTAATTGCAATGGAAGCCAGCAGCCCAGTTTGGTGGCCTTTATCCTGAACTTCACCTACTCTTTACTGTCCAATACAATAGATTTTATCAATGTGTGGTGATGCTTGTTGGATGAACACAAATCTCTTACTGTAACAACATCTCAAGTTGAGAAATTATGTTGTGTAATGTGGATGTATTGTTTCTAAATGCTGTCTCAGATGAAATTGAAAATATCGTTGAAAATGTCTCAGGAATGATAATAATTCTAAATTCTCCACATCCTGGCATCCTTTGAAAATTGTCTCCCACCTTGCTGCTGTGTTGGGAATTACCTCTTGTTTAGCAGCTAAGTCGTGACCCAACAAACCACTGGGGTCTGACTGCAGAATAAAGATTTTATGGAGGCAGAAAATGAACTGTTTGTGTTCCAGTTGCTTTCCTGTCACACCGTGTGAGTGGTGTTAATAGAGGGGGGACCAGAGCTGCCAAAGGTGTTCGCAGCTAACGTGCCCTGCTTTGCATTTGGAACAGGCAATAAAAAATGCTGATTGCATCCTGACTAAACACAGCTTTGTCTGGGCATCAGCTGAGTTTGTCATTGTCACATGGGCACAGATAGAGAAAAACCCTGTGACTTTACCTGACCTGAATGCTTTGTTTTGTTTTTTTTTTTTTTTTTAATTTAAAAAAATATTCCTTTAAGCTGGAAACATTCTGCACCAGCGTTAATTTCCGGTGAAACCAAAGGATCAGAAAATGGGGGATGACCTCGTAATCAGAAGCAGCAAGTGGAGTTTAATTCATTTTTTCTGGAGAGCACTTGCCAACGCTGTCATGGAGAGCTCGCTGCTGCTCCAAAAGTCACTTGTGCTTATAATAATTAGAGTTCCAATGATCTGGAACTGCTTGATTCAGCTAAAGTTTTGGCAGGTGGTTGACACAAAGAAGACTATTAAAACACTGTGCTAGCCTTGAAAAAGTAATTTCAAATTATTTGCATGCCTGTAATGCTGTTACAATCATCAAAAAAAAAAAAAAACAAAATGATCAATCTATTAGCTATGGATGTGTAGTTATCGTTTTCTGTCACATAAAACACATGAATTACAGATTTTGGGGAATAAATGGATCGAGAAAGTTCACTTGGTTAGCTGCATTAAAAATTTTGCTATTATAAATTAAATTGTTCCCCTCTATATTTTGATATATGATAGCTCAAGCTCACTTGGCACTCTTAGTAAGCCTTCCTATCTGGAACTTTGCCTGATGAGCAGGTTTAAATGTGGAATTGCCCAAAATGCATGAAAATTGTGTCCTTCCTCTTCCAATACAAAAAA